>JAQGAF010001370.1:0-31733 GCA_034687865.1 Kryphioiulus occultus | reverse complement strand
GTATAAAATAAAAAGTAGCATGAGGATAACATGACGATAACATGAGGAATTTAACTCTGAATTTAACTCCTTCACCGACTTAAATCGATTTTCAATCACCGCCATTGACATCTGAAGTAAACTAATCTCTTCCTGTTATGTACTGTACATGTATTCTTATTATCATCAAGATTGATTCCAATATACTTTTGAGAGCGACTAAAGTTAATAACAAAACTGAAATTGACATTTTATAAATTTCAGATGTACACTGTACATGTTCATGTATAAACAGTTGAACAGCGCGGAAGTATACAGTGTACTGTACATGTACAGCATATACCGCTACAAAATTAAATCAAATTATTCAAATTTAAAAAATGCTACAACGTTGCTTTTCCATCTCGTGAAATCGTGTAATTTAAAGATAATTAAATGTTGAATTAAATGTATGCATTGAATTAAATGTATATTTAAGACAAATTGACAATTATTACTTTATGATAGACTGCCATAATCTATCCGAAAGTAATTTAGCCAGCTTTCATCACCTACATGTACATGTAATGTAGTTATTTTCAAGCTCGCCGGTCTGAATAATCAGTGATCAACATGTCCTGACAAATTGTGAGCAAATTTAAATCAGCAAACGTTAAGATTAAACCGTGTCACCGAATTTCAATAATGCAATAAAACTGTAAATAAATCCATTGCCTGTAGGGCAGCAGTTCTGCTGCGTTACAGTATATGCAAATTTTTTCCTTGAAGGTCATAAGTGAATGTGAGAACTCGAAGGCTGTGCGCCCCTGGCTAGTAAGCGCCCGATTGCGCAAGTAAGTCAAATAGTTTATTTGAATCGTTCGGCGAGGCAGTGAACAGCACCAGTGTCATGGTGCACCCAGTTGGTGAACAAAATGTTAACTAATACAAGTATTAAAAATCTGCCTGAAATCAGTACGCGTTGCCCGTTTGCTGAGAATACCCAGGAGAGAACTGAAATGGTAAGTATGCTAATGTCACTTTCATAATTGAATCTCAAAAGCATTATTACTTGCGTATTTCTTAAAAATGACTGTATGTTCTTTGTTTCCTTATGTGCACATTTGTTAGGTGACAACTGAGGAGAAATATGCAATTGTGTAACAGACGTCGATCAATAGTTCCATGTTGAATTGAACTCTCAATGAGTTGATTGTCGTCTAAAAAGCGTTGTTTGGTCCCAAATGTCACGCAATACAAATTTAATTTACAATAGATTTTACATCAATTTTTTAAAAAAAAATGCACCAATCTCATGCAGGGCTTTTCACTGGCAAGAAAAAACAATGATTGACTGGTAAGCTCAGTGGTGGACGTGGTAGGGTATACCAGTGCCACGCTTCCATAGTAAAAATCCAACAAATATTCCAACACAGGTGCCCAAAATGGCCATGGAGAAGCCTAATCCAGCCATCGATCCTATAAAGAAATCAATTCAAAATAAATTGAACTAAAATAAGAGCAAGTGTTATTTCCCAAAACTTAGAAAAGACGAACGCCTTACCGGCAGTGTATCCAGCTTTGAGGTACCTAAAACCTCTGTGTCTTGTATTGGGATGGAGGGCTTCTCTGGTTCGTTCCAGAGACCCTCGCTTTATGAAAACTCTCTGAAAGCACGAAATATAGAACGGAATTCCAGTTTGTAGTCACAATATTCACTGGAGTGGATAAGGAAATGCTTCTCACCATGCGCTTTTTGCGCGTGAGTTCCACGTTGATGAAGACGTCGTGATTTTCAACAAAATCCAAAAGTATTTTATAGGCCTCAGCCATATAAATCTGGGGCTGGGCATTTGGGACGTTCCCCGTGACCTCGGGTCGTTCCAACAGCACGAACCAAACATCGACTTCATCTTCTTGCAACCTTCCAGTCTGGAAATGACCAAAGCATAACAGCGTTGCCAGAATGAGTTTTTGGGAAGAATTGGAATGTTGGCAACAAAGTAAATCTTCCCATTTGCGTAAATGTGCAGAAATTTGTCTCGGAGTTGAACATAAATATTGCATGAAATACAAGGACGATTAGTTTTGTTAGAAAATGGGTGTTTTTCCAGTCTGTTAAATCGACGGTGGGGCGATTTTTAACTCGTGAGAAGTTATTTCACAAAACAAACTCAATGTGATATCCTCGTGTTTTCAGAATTAAGAATTTAAAATCCGCATTTTTCATTTAGTGGAAAGAATTTCTCCTTGGTCTTATATGAAGAATGCATTGAAACTTAAAGGTAGTAAAGGTAAGTTAGATCCAAATTGTTAAGTTTGGACAAGTCCACAAATTAAAACCTCTATATCTTGGCCAGTGCTTACAAACATGTTTGTGATTCTGAGTGGTGACACGGATGCGATTCCTGCAATTCCTCGCCTTATAGAATCTTCTGCGATGTCTAAATTGTATTTGGCTAAGTCTGCATAAGAAACTAGAAAAGAAAAAATTGCCATGTAATCCATGTAATCATGTAATTATTATTAATCCAAAACCAAGCTTTCATTTCAATCCAGCGGATCTTATACCTTTTAAGGTGAGGATTAGGAAAAGGCGGTCGATTCTGGACAAACAAACAGAAATATCGAAATTTCCCCAATTCGGATGCCCCAAGGTGTAGCCAAAGTAATAGGTGTGCTGGACGCTGGCAAATTTCTCTGCTGTTTGCTATACGTGAAAGACATTGAAAATTGCAAGTGTTAAATGCTTATTTTAGTTTGAACATTGCTAAACCACATGGACTGTTGGCTAACACTGACTGAAGTTGCGCTGTAGATGGACACGCCAAGAGGCACTTGTCGTTCTCGATTCAAAACTTCCACTTCGACAGTCCAATTGTCCTAAAAATAAAATAAATCCAAACCACTAGTTAATGCTAAATTCCATGTATTTCGTGCATGCAGCTGTAGGCAAAGTGTTCATAAATTAATATTGAAGTTGAAGTTGTTCAACTTTCACTTCCAGCGTGATATTATAAGACTCAAGTCTTACTAAAGTGAAGTAGACTTCTATTGTGGAGTAGACGAGGCTGTCAGGAGAGCTGGGCTTTTGAGCAATCCAAACATCGCAAGGAATCCCTCTGATGTTACGCTGAAATGTTTCAAAAATACAAATTGGGATTTGCCAGAAATGAAAATCGCTGAACTGGACATTATCCAAGAATAGTTATTGGAACACTTCTCCACTTACTACTCCTTGAAAAACGAAACTTTTTCTGTCTGCACTGAGCAGTTCGTTGGCGTGCCTGATCCTCACGTTACTGTCGTCCACCAAGACAGCGTCGATGGCATCCGTGGGAATGGAGGTGATGGAGCAGTTGCAATTTCGTTCGTCGATCATGTATTGCACGCCACTCTGAAAGTCGTGGACGATCCTGTAGAATCTGATTGGTTTTGCTATGTCGTAGATTCGTGCCAGGGCTGTGGGGGCGTGGTGGTGAGGTCGGAGTTCGTAGGCCACCAGCTTCTCTACCGAGTCGTAATGATGCTGGAGAAAAACAAGAAACAAACTGTGAAAATGCTACTTGGAGGGATCTCTTGATGATTGCAATTGCGACGTTACATTACATGCACATAGACGATGCTGCTTCTGTCGTTCAGAATTGTTTCCATAGTGACTGAAAATTGGTCCGCCAAATCTGGGAAGTATTTGGTTGGGGCTGGGGAGGATATGGCGGATGGGCAAAACACGCCTGGGGGAGACTGAAATCGAAATCAACAGAATACGAGTTTTCAATCAGTTTTTTTTCATGAGGGGAATTTTTTTGCACGTTAGCCCATGTACCTGCAATGTGCTCTTCCTCGACAAGTCGGTTTTAAACTGGGTGATTTCCATGATCAGACGCAGGTTCTGGACGTTGGGATCCAGAATCTTGAGCAAGTCTCCTGGAATATAAAAAGAACATAAGCGTTTACGAATGCTGGATTGGATGATCTGTAGAGGAATGTATTTCAAATGCATTATAAAATATACTGACTTGTGTATTTCTCAATATATTATAGAAACTACATACTTACAACAGTTATGTGTGCAGCATAGAATTGAATGAAATTGATGTATTTTTGACTGTTAAACTTTATTTCATGGCCAGTTCTAATTTATTTATTGAATAATTTAGATGTTTTTTTAAATTCAGAATTGGGATATTTTTAAACCTCGAAATTATGAAATATAGCGAGGCTTTTGACATTTTAAAATGCACGGAATTTAAATTGTAAAATGCATTCAATATAAATTGTAAAATGGATTCTTCAATACAAACAGAATACATTACACTACATATTCTTCAATGCGCACGAATTAAGCTTACATTACAGTGTGCATTACACAATGCATTCCCCAACACACATAATACATCGCAATATGCATTCCATACTGCTTGAAACACATTTTAAAATGCATTCGGAAATGCATTTTGAAATATATTTGTCAATACAGTTTGAAATTAAATTTGTCTCAATCCACAAACATTTCCCGATGCATATCTTATAATGCATTTCTAAATGCATTACTTACTGTGGGCATAACTTACCTCTGCTGTAAATTGCCACCCGCACAGGGACGAAAGCCTCTTGTCGTGGCATGGGATAGTTTTTTCGGCTCAAATAGAGGTCAATGGCCAGAGTGATGTTCGGGTTGACTCCGCTCCAGCATCGCACTGACCACTGGCTGGCCGGAATCCCTCGGACGCCCAGATTCTCGCTGGCCAGCACCGCGTTGTACCTTTCCATGTATGCGAACACGTCACGCAAGGGGATGAAGGGCAAGCACGTTTGGTTGCAAAAACACTGATATGGAAGATCTGTGGCTTTGTTGCAATGGACACCTGTTTTCGAGAAGGACAAGGAATGGAATAGAAAATTAGTTGGGAGGACCAATTTCGATACCAACGTCTGAAATTTTCAAGGCAATTTACCACGAATGACATGTCCTGACTTAGTGTTGCTGTCGTACAGACAGGACACTGTTTTTCCGTTTGATGTCCTGTACAATGCGCTGCGACTGTTGCTGACGTATTCGTGGATCTCGGCCGTGTAATTGTGGAACAGGTCAGTGACTTCCATGTGGGCTTCAAATTCCTGTTTTGCAGGAAAAAAAATTTCTTATGCGAAACCAAATTGGGTTCACGAATGGGGAACATCCTTACCTTAGGAAATTTTGGGGCCAACGTTTCTCGACTGTCGTTGATGGCCTGGCAGACCACGTCGGGTGAAGCATCATTTGAGTCGATCACTTCCGGGGTAGATGGGGTCGCCAGGGTCAGCAGAATCCATGCGATAAATACGTCTATCCTAAGGTGAAACCCCATTTTGGGCTATTCGGATTATTCTGGGTTTCTTTTGCCTTATCCTAATTGCAAAAAAGACAGCGTTCATTCACGAGATTTCAACCAGACTATTCGTATTTCTTTGTAAATTCCCTTAACAATTCTATATGGAGAAACTAAATTAGGTAATGGTAGTAGCTCAGGTTTAGCTTTTCAAGGAGATGACCTTGCCCCAATACCCAGGCTTAGCCCCAGTACTGCCAAGTCTTGTGTGATTGCATAACTTTAGGGTGCGATTTGTACAGTATTTATTCGGAGAACTACGTTCAATACCTCGCTATAAAAGCGAGGGCATTAAGGGGATGTAACAAACATCTGGCATTCTTAAACTTACCGTTTCGGTGCCAAGCTTGCCTAGCATCGGGCTGCCAACATACCATCAATAAAACAATGTTTATTTATAGCTGCTCGTGCCTTGTTTTACGAATGGGAACTACCTATCCTCTCATTGCCCATTTCGCTTGTTTTATAAATGAGTTTGCATACGTACAGTTTACATGGATGACGAGGTGATGCCTTAACAGAAAAAGATGCACTAAGCCGAATTTTAGGCCTCTTACCGTTCGCTTTACATCGTCCTGTTGCAGCAGATGCACCCCGTCGAATTGGATGGCAAAGCTTAGTGAAATCAGAGGCTTTCATGCTGGAATCTGCAGCAAATAACACAGGCTACAGCAGTAGTCCGCATTACATCCGCCATCGGATTTCCTTCTCGTTCAGTCGACCAGGGTAGAGCTAGTTGAAACTGAAATATTTAGCTCACTAACGGCAGACGAGCACATAAATGTAGTTGGTTGTTAAGGACTAGGTCATTCGATCGCGAAGATTAGTCTTTTCCTATTGTCATTTCCCCTCTGGATTTTCCATCCCTGCTCATCCTAACTGGGAGCCATTTTGACGACGGCGAAAAGATCAATAATGCAGCTGCAACTCCAAGGATACCAAATAATATTCCGCATGGCACAAAATTAAACGTGTGGAAATCTACAATTTACTCGCATTTTCACTGATTTATGGCGATAAATATTCGTTGCATCTTGTTTTGTAATGATATGAGAATTTAAGGTTGGGTACTGGTTGGTCACTAACTGTCAAATTTAATATTAATAGCTTTGGCCTATCCCTTGGTGGTAGTTCAAACGTCTTGTGGCGTGTAAGTCAATTTGAAAATATCTGCTTTTCTTGATTTTACTCAAGTTTGTGAATATTAATTCCTGGCGCTATTTCAACGAATGTACAATTGTTTGAATTTACTGTTAAGGCGATGTTTCCATTACCCACGTGACCGTGACCAGGTGTACCAGGTGTGCAAAAAACTTGTTTGGATGTTCCTAAATTAACACCTTAAAAAAAGCTTATCACCATGCAGAATGGGTCGTAATTTAAGTTCACTCTTATTTATTTCACGTGATTAGTTATGCCGTTTTTTAAAAATAAAAAATAAAGATATCCCTGAATAACAGGTACGAGTGGTGTGGGAAATTGGGAATTTTTCCTTTGCACCTTTGTCAGTTATTTAGGAATATCGTCATTTTATTATTTTAAAAAACTGCGCAAATAATCACGTTGCATTAATTTCAGTGAAGTACAGTGTAGATTATGATCCATTCTGCATGGTGACAACGAAAAATAGTGGTTATAATAAGTTGTTGCATTATGCAGATCCTTAAAAGAAATAAGCAAATGAGCTAATCAAAGCCAAGAAATAATAAAAAAAAATGCACAGGAAATAAATTATGCATCTCACTTCCCATACCCGTTTGCTGCTTCTTAGAAATAAATGGGGGAATTAATGTGTTTCTCCAAAGAGGAAATGTGATAAACTTTATTCCAAGGAAAACTGTTGTTATATGAATAATTTTCGTATATGGGTTGCACCAAGTCGCTCTTTTTTTCGTCGTTTGCTTCCCGTTTCATGTATTCGAAGTTTGACCCTTATTGAATTTCCCCTATCATATTCTGAAACTTTATTGTTAGCCCTGCAAGGTTCATACCTCATAAGGCGCTCTCACTTCTAGCTTATAACGTGCAACGTGGCATCTGTGTATTTTCCCGCTGTTATATTTCTAATGTCTCAAATATGCACTGCACGTAGTTAATAACTGTCTTCTATGAATGGGTGAATATTAGTATTGCACTAGTAGACTAGTAGTACTGTAAAAGTATTTGAAAATCTGCCTCAAATGCCCTGGAACATCCATAGCCGTGGTTGCGGCTGTCTGGATTTTATGGAGTTTGTATTTGCCGATGCAAGCTTTGATTCGCTGATTATAGTCACGTGCCGATACGCAAGGTGGTGACGAACGTGGCAACCATGGCAACCGTAGTCTCCGTAGAACGTGAGATTCCATATAAGATAACGTTCTAAATTTTTTTAAAAAACTCGATCCATTTCATAATGTGCATGTTTCAAGATGGCGTTAAATGCCAAACACTCGGCTTTATGCAGTTGCATCTCAAGTATGACGACCATTAGCAGGTAATTATTACATTGGCAGTTCAAAAAACTGGTCTTGTTCGATAACTGCTACACCTCGGAAACGTTGTTGGCATGCGTGCTTTTTGAGTGATGTAAGCAGTCAATGGCTTTCTGACATGTTCAATGAAATAACTTGAAAGTTTGAAAGAAACTTGAAACAAAATCAATGTCAACTTCAGTTTTATTTGCTCTGTCCAAAACAATTATACAATAATAGCACGCAAGGCGCGTAGGTGCCCTTGATATTTTGTTATCAAAGCTGGTATATTAAAGGAGTTTAAAATGGATAACGTTATACAAAGTGGCGGTTACACTGTCAGAATTTCAGTTTAAATTTCAATGATAATTCTTCATTTTACCCATGTCAAAGGTTAATTGCTTGAAACGTTTACAAATATTACATTCACTGAGAAAAAAGGATAATGCAGGGTAGTAAATATAAAACTGAAATGTCGGCGCGGAACGCTCGGGGTTTAACTGTCCATAAACCACATGGACAGCACATTAATTTCTATTCCACTTCTTAGAATTTCCAGACGAAGAATTACTTCTGCAAATTAGTTGGTAGTAATTTTTTACAACATTACATCGTTTTTATGACCATTTCCAACCACGTCGAGGTCTGCGGGCCAAAACGTGAATAGCACAAATATGGGATCGTGCTCAATAAATGACCCTATTAATTAAAAGCCACCATCAACCTTTTCAATCAAACATGACGTACCTTTGAATATTCCAGATCGCTCAACGAGCTCGGCAAAAAACAAAACAAGAAACCAGCAACTTATAGTAAGCCAACACAGATCGGAATGTTTAGTTGTAGAAATATTTGACCTTTCCTGCATGGCATTGTCCGTTACGGTTAACTTTGAACGGGACGATATGAATAGTAAAATGGTTAATGGCAAAGACAGGATCGTAATTTTCTGTATGCTCAGTGTGCAGCCACGACAATGTCCCTTCCATGCCGTGCTGATCATAAGTCACTGGCTGTTGATTGATGTTCAAATGGGTTAGGTTTGATGTTCAACAAGTGGTGGACATGCCCATGCAATATGCGAAAGCCTTTCCTCCTGAAGCGGAGGATGTCCAAAAAGTTTGTCGACCTTATGCTGCTTTGAACTGTTGGTACGCTTTGCGGAAGGGGATTTTTAATCACCTGATTTGTGATGAGGGTTTTTGGCAGAATGAGCAGGCCGGGACGAGTGCAATTTGACGTATAAACCAGAGTTGCACTTATCACAACCTGCACTTCTGCCAGGGTTTTCTCTTCATTCTCGTCGCAAAAATGCACTTCACTTGCAAGTTTGGGCATCTTTCCTAACTTTTCGAACTAGTACATCTTTTCAGGTTCATCCAAATTCACGTCCACGAGTCAGACGACAAGAGGCAGAGCCCTCGCAGGCCGGGACGAGTGCAATATGGATTTCAACATTTATTAGAAATATTGGACACATTGCTCAAATCACGGCCTTCAAGGAACGCCCAGCATTAACACGCATTTCAAAAGGTCCAAATGCAATTGGTGACAACCTGGAAAGAGAAAATTGAATCCGAATTAAAATACGTCAAAATGGTGAAAATGATGAAAATAGCCCAATTTGATTAGTCTGGAGGAAGGACAAAGCTATACCAAACATCGTATTGTTAAAATTAACCTCATAATTCTGGGCTGATTCCTCCCAAGTTTAACATTGTGGTATTGTACAGTAAGTGCCTCCATACATTTCTGGTAAAACATCGGCATTTACAAAAAAAGCTCAGACTCAAGTTGGAAATTTGAGCAAAATCGATGAAGTTTTCCCAAACTTATCCACTGACAGGACTGGCTTTCATTCCGTGATTTCCATCTAATATTTGATTTCGAATTGGCGATGTAAATCTGCTCTTCCACAATTCTAAGTTGACGGACGTGTTCTGGAATCTGGATGACCCCTCGACCAAGCTCGAGTGTTTTTATTGCGATTTTCCAAACTGATCGATGTGACAGAAGCACGTCGACATCAATGGCAAATGACAGAAACATGAACTCTCGAATATATGGGTGTTTTCATATCTACAATTTTACATGTACATGAAGCTAGATTCTCGACCATTTCCTTTTGCACGACTTGGTATACCGGCGTGATCGCGAAAACTTTGGCTACATTTCTGCCAGTAATTCTAGTTTCACGAATTTTATTGCTTGTCAAAAATCTCGAAATGGCGAATGTTTGGGATGTCAGTGGAATGTCTCTTTAAAATGTCTCTCGTCTCGTCTCTGCCATGTCTCGGCTCCAGTAAATCACGCTCACGACTGGGCAAGGCGAGTGTGCGAAAATTCAGAACACGTTTTTTTGCTCGGTTGGTCAATGGCCGAACATTAAACTTTTTAACTCGCTAAGCTGGGACAAAAAATGCAAGTGTCAAGGTCGAATATTACACCGGGATCCGCCCGGTACCTTTCACGTAACAACCTACAATATCGCTCTTGTCAGACTACAGACTAGAAAAATGGAAGGATTTGTAGGAAGCTGAGCGAACTATTGTTAGCCAGTCCTACGCTGTTTTTTCGGCAAAAAACTTTCAAGTTTTGGAGAAAAACAACAGACATTGGGACCAGTTTTACGGGACGTAAACTGATGGCAGTCTCAAAATGAACCATTCATCTTCATACCAACAGTTTTAGTTAAGTAATGGTGCAATTATTTGATATTATTTTTTTAGAAAAGAAAATGTCCTTGTTATTACTTACGGGGATAACGCTACTGTATTCATTTACATGTAGTTCATAAAACTTCCTGTAGTAAATTTCAAATGGTGCATCTGTTTGATACTGTTGAACTTAAATAGTTTTTTTTAGAAAAGAAAATGCACTTGTTATTACTGATGGGATAATACTGTTGGATTAATTTAGTACATAAAACTTCCTGTAGTAAATTTCAAAGAAATTCGAAACATACATGTATCAGAAGAGGAAAATGGTGCATTTTGGAAGTAAAATTCGTTATTAATTTAATCGTGTAAAAAACCATTTACAGATTCAGGAAATCCCGGGGTCTGAGTAAAATAATAAGGAAATGCTGTCAGTCTTCATGCCGTAAATTCGAAAGAATGTTGTTTTCGAAATGGATGCACATAATTTGCCTCGTGCACCCCATTTATTATCATGCAGCCCCAAAACAAGCCATGGTGCATCTTACAGCATGATTTCGGTCATGAAATATGATGGCCGAGCGTCCATAAAGTAAGAGGTATGCTCCGAGTGTCATTTTTAAGAAATGGCTGATTTGCTCGTCATTTAGGGATAATTTGCCACGCTAAATACGTGGCTAGACTGCGAAAACGAGCCAATAGATTAAATAAAGAGGTGGTCATGCAATGCGAATTCGTCGGAAGGTCAAAGTTCATCCATGGCTCGGTACAGCCGAAGCAGGCGGTTAGGTGAAAGCTAACCAAAGTTGTTCTGCCCGTGGGTATCCAACTATCCAGGTATCACAGTTGGTACGATTTAAATTTAATCCCAAAACTTGCGTGCAAACGGTATCAGAAAAGTCATGGTTTTAATATTTTCACAGATTACCAGAGATTAAACTGGCTGGATTTCTACCACCACGTGGCTGTCGTGAACGTTAAGCGCATAATATAATATGCACTTAATAAGGATTTGGAGTATGGGCACACGAGGATGAGACTGTATATGAATTTAGTTCGACATCTTTGTTGGATGCTGAAATCCCTGATTGACCAACTCTGTAAAGAGTTTCGAAAATAGCTAACATTGAAACCAGAGTTGCTGAGCTGAAGTTCTGTATACGATTTCAACACATGTGTGCAATTTTTGGATTAAATTTTACCTGACACCTTGCATAAGGAAAAATAAGGCCATACTGTTTGCATCTTGCCTACTACAGTAGATCAGTAGTTTGATAGACTACTAAGATGGTTTTACGCAACTTCCTTTCATGCCAGAATCTTATAAGAAAAAATCTTAGTACATGTTGAACGTCCGTATACAGCATAGTGTAGTAACCTTCCACCTTTCTATGATCAATAAGAAGCTGTACCTAATTAGTGTTAGGATGACCAGCAAAAATCAGACTGTCAATACATTAGTTTTGTGAATTAAACTTAAGTGTGGCTTTTCTACTTCTATCCTCTGAAAGGGTTGTTACATACTATCCCTTCAAATGCATTCATTCCCCCCTTAGCAGAAACGTATTCGTACAATTCTTTTTCTTTTGTGGCAGAGTGCTCGAGAGGTTATGTGGCGAGTGCCATTTCATGCCTGTCTTAGGTTAATGTTACTCGTTAAGAAACAACAATAAATGGTTTTGCACTTATTTTACAGCTAGCTGCGAGCACTGGTGCGGCATGGTGACGCCGCTTTTTGTTGCCATAAAAAACGAACAGATTGCTAGCAATATTTTTCCGAGGTTTGATAAATGAGTTCAAGAAAGTGGGGTTACTTGCTTGACTTCTACATGACGAGGTGACGTTTTTTTCACGCTGACCTTTGTACATTAACACTTAGTTAAACTCATCTAGCATCTACCTGAACTTAGTTGGTGGCTCCTTAAGACGTTCGGGGCCAGCGAAATGTGCATGTTCCATTTCGAGGAAATCTAAACCGACAGTAAATGGATGGTGTGGGATTTTTCCTTTTTTCTACTCGTGCCACAATAATTTAGATTTGGAAATACACGGAAACTTTTGTGTAGTTCAATCGTTGTACACTACAATGGTTGTCGAAGGTCAACGTGTCAAAATCGATGTCAAACTAAAGCCTAGGTTATACGTTGTTAACTGAACGCCTGACCCTTTAGTTCAGCTAGTTAGAAACTGAATCGTATCGTTATTACGACGTTGCAGAACACCTGTACTTAAACTACAAAACTTAGGATTAATCTGGCTTAAGCACGCCTTCTTGTGCAGAATTTACAGAAATAGGGTCAAGCTCATGTCATACTCATCGCTTTTTGACAGTGCACAATGGCACCGCATATGCCTGATTAAGGTTGAACTTTTTTTAACAGTTCTTGGTGTACTTGCATCTACATGTACATGTACATTTCAAATACTTTTCATTCATTTTTATTCATTTATTCTTCCAGCGGTGCTTTGTTATATTCTAATTAGATATTATAAGAAAGCCTATAGAGATGGCTGTTAATCTAACAGTAAACAATCTTAATTTCAATCGATTACCAAAAAAAATGCTTAGCCACGTGACTTGGATTTGTAAAAGTCGCTGATGGTGAGCGTTATTTTTGTTGACATTAACGAGAGTGCTGAGAGCTCATCAAGCGCAATTTGGATCACACACAGGCATGGCACGTGGTATATCTCCGATTAGATCCATTTGAGAAAAAAATCTGATATTTTGATAAGGCTAATAGCATTTCGTGCGCTAGTTGTAATAAAAATGAAAAACTAGTAAATGGCATTCAGGCAGGATCTTTCGAAAACACGCTCCAGATAAACGTGCCTTTAGTTACTGTAGTTTCGTGCCTGCCATACAAGATCTGCGTAAAGTGACTTTACGTGATAAATAGACATCCATCCCCATTTTTGAACACGCACCTTAATGACTAACATAATAACATTTAAATTCCATCAACACTTTGGCATTCATTAAATGGATGGGCTATTTGAGACAACAAACAACTGCAATGAAAAATTCATGGGATGAAACTTAATAGTTATGGCATAATCAATGAAAGTGGATATTAAATTCATTCTATGTAATATAAGTTTTTTTTTTTCGTATACTCGCAACAAGTAATACGTAATATAAGAGCTGTAGTACTTGATACACTGTGCGTGCCCAATAGTTACTCCTAACGGACAACTATAATTCAATTGTCATTGTTCTCTAATATGAACCAAATGAAGATGAATGCAGGATTCTTCAAATGGACACATGCATGTATTGCATGTTAGGGATACTCCAAATTCACAAATAAACTTTGTAATCATCCTCAACATCAAATTTGCGTTCCACCTAGAAGTACACTGTACAAGCACTTTCTTTATGCCACTTATGCTACAGCACCTTTAGACTTTCAAGATGTTTGACCAAGGTACTGCACCCGAGGTCTGTAACTTGTGGTCGTTTCGGGTTTCCCAGTCATCACACAAAAACGCTGAATATTTGGCCGTGCAGTACATGTACATTCATCAGCAAGAGGCGACATTAATTTTCTTTAGTGTTATAATGACAATGTCTCAAGCTGGGGCACGACAGGTAGTATGTCCACATAGTGCAGGCTTTTGAAAGCAACCTTAGACCTGCTGCAGGAGAGGCTTTTCCCAGCCTTCTTCAAAAGACTTGATTGGTTTAGGTTCACGGCATAATAAGTTATTTATACATGTCCCGAAGGCTGCGCACAATAGCTACCCAGTTTTAGGGGGTTTTCTAGCTTTTCTTCACTCTTTACTGAAAACGTCCAACTGGAAGAAAATAAATAGCTCTTTTAGGATTCGGGTTCAGTGGCTCGGCTACTACGGTTACTGCTATTGTTCACGTGTCGGTGGTCATCTGAGGGTCAACTGGAACCAGCCAGCCTAAAGACTACTGATATCTGAATGCATTCTATTTTGGGCATGGTGTCTTTGTGCTTGTCCCGAGTGCCCACAGGGCAAATACTTAATATCTTTTTGCTGGACGGGCACCGTCTTTCATAGGAAGTTTATGTGCCAAACAGCGAGGATTTTCCTGAAGTAAACGCAATTCCAGTACATGCGAGAGGCAAATTTCAGATAGGCCATCGGTAGACCTTCTTTGTTCGACCAATTTCACCCCAGCAGAGGACCGAGAGGGATGCAGAATCCATACAAAGGATGTAGTCGCTTCTAATAAATCCATGTGGTGTGAAAAGATAGCGAGGACAGCTAAGAATGTAACCCCAGCAAGCAGCCTTCGGGACTTTTTTGCCCTCCCTGCCTCTCAACCCATATTAAACGACATGCTTTGAAAAGCATAAAAGCAAATCAGTCAATTCAAATCGAGCGTTTGGTGGACCGCAATGGACCTTGAGCAACGTGAATGCAATTCTTGAACGTGATAAACATGAAGAAATTGCCGCTTGTCAGTGTCCCAAGGAGTCCTTCCATAAATATACATTAGGCTCTAAATTTTGTAGAACTGTACGCAAACTGTCGAAATTTCATAAACATCGAAAAGTATTTTGCTAAGAATTCCAGAAGTTTTTCTCAGGGACCTTTGGGCGGAAATTTCGGAATGGACAGGATAAATGAGTGCCCATAAATAGTCAACATCAAATGATCTCATGGTAAATTATGGTATATAAAGTGAAGCTATTATCATGTTTCATTTTGTGGATATCAAATATCCTTTCATTTTGTTTGATTATGCATTGTAAAATGTATGCGTTCAAGAGCGATTGCATCAGAATTGTTCTGAATGCGTCTCCAGGCTTTGCCATTCTTAAAATTCCCTTCAAAAATGTCATCCACGTTTCTTCTCTCAAGAAAGGAACAACGTATTGCATGTTTATCAAAATGAAATTAGAGCCGCGTGGGATGCAGGAGTCAACTATCTTGGAATTGGTTATTTCCATTATTGTTGACGTCTAACATTTGTACGTCACTCTTGTATTGGGAAGTTCTTATTTTCGGTTTGTTCATGTTGTTGATATGTGCGGTGCTCTGGAAGCACAGTATGTTGCTTTTGTGTAAGATGGATGGTATCTGAGCCTCGTATGCGAGTCTCATTAATGGTATGTGATAATGTGAGCAACGAATTTTAATGCAGATGTTTAAGATTGAATTTGGGCAATTAAACTGTTTTCAACCAGCTAAAATAATCTGACTTCTCAGATTTAGTGGAAGGAATTAAGTGGCGGCCCAAAATTCGCAAAATGTGAGTGACCCTGCTGAAAAGGTATAAAAACGTGGTAAAAGCTGTATGATTGGTCAAGAACGTTTAGTACAAATTATTTGCTCCCTTAGTAAATATGATATCGAGGGTCTAAAAGGTGCAACTTGTATGCGCTTGTTTGCATACTGACGACCAAAATGCGCCGTAGATCATATTTGATTACGAGTCTGAGATGATCTAGTCAATAATTCAAATTTGGGAAGGCGTGTCTGACTGTATAAGGGGGTAAAACAAGCTTCCATCTCGGCCGCTAATATTCTAGCATCCATATCGTCAACCCAACCGACAAGTCGAATAAGTTACCAGAAAAGTGCAACCTATAAGGTGCACATGTGAAAACATTGTCAAAGCTTATCATTTCTCCCCTGATGAATTATGGTCGAATGACCTTTGTGTTGCAGAATTTCTAAAATTGAATTAATTTCCTGATAAAGAGGACACCTTCGATAATCCATAGGGCTGACCAAAAACGTGTTTCTAAGCCATGGCAGCTTCGTGCAAGAAACTTTGCTGACCGAATGTCTGGAAGTTGTTTTTAATTAGTTTCTGGAAAGTGGCAGCGCGTGCTTCCTGTGAGCTGTTTTGCGATATTTTGAAAATTAATAGCGCCAGGAAAATGAATTATCTGAGCAGTCAGCTCAGCCATACCTTCGGTAATTGTTGAGCCTTTTTTCCATTCAAGAGCCGCCACAGGAGACAGGCGCCTGATAGTCAATAACGACGTAATTGCGGTGTTTATGTTATAAAGGGGCAATAGAACGACGAGGGAATTCCCATTTATCTTTAATCCTGCTATATTTTGTCACATAAACTGTTCTCCGTTCTATAAAAACTGTGCTTATGCCAGTATGTTGGTGTACAAGTCTGCTAAATCCAAGAACTTCTGGAATTCGCAGAACTCCTCGAAGGTCCTTGTGAATTCTAGATCCAAACAATCCACAGTGTATTCTTTGTTTGTGGGGGTAATTACACAAAAAAATCCAGTATTAAAAGAAATATTTTTATCATTTCAGGTTATCTAAGTGCGCGTTTCGCAAATGGAAATCTTATGTGAATTAGTCATGCAACAGAGCCGCAGAAAACTGGTGCTTACTACAACAAGTCGGACAACTAAGAGTTATTCAAAGAGAAAAGGAGGAAACGAAATCAATAATTTTCAAACACCACTATGAGGGACTTAATAGAAGGTAAACGATACTTCGTTTTTTGCATCAATGGTCATTAAAAACATTGAGGATGCATTCTTTCGAAAGTGGGAGCATGAGCGCAAGCTTAATGAACTTCAATAATGGCGATATGAAGTGGTATTAAAAAGCTGTTGTGACCTCAGTCACGGTTCAGATTCACGCACAAAATCTTTAGATGAGACCACACACGTTGGAGTCGATTTATCCACATACAATTGTAATTACACTTGTTATGAAATAGTTTTTGAATTTGAGCGACAGTTGAGGAAATTTGGCAAAGTCAAGGAAGTGATACATGAGGTAGAAAGGTATCCTGGCAGTCACTGCCATTAGCAGAATTTACATGTAGTGTTTGGCATGACATTAGCAAGTGAATGAGTTTATCATTTTTCTCCAAGGCGCAGGGCGTGACGATCACTAGATCAACGCGACAAAAATGAAATACAGAGTATAAATATGAAATTAAGTCGTACTTATCCATTAAAACGAAATAGAAACCATACCCATCTACGCTTTTCAAGTAAAATACTTAATTCTTAATATCATTAAATAAATGTAAATAAACGTCGCAAAAATATACCGACTTCTGTTTACTGAAATTTACTGATACTGAGGTTCCACACATGAACGATGTGGCCAGTTATAAAGTGTAAGACCATTTCGTTACCCACTTTTGGGTTAGGGGAATGGGGGAGCAAAGTATTTCAATTTGCCATCAACTTTCAATGCATAGGTACTGAAAGGACAATTTTGCTCCCTGACTGTTGTTTGCACATCAGTGCTGTCGGTTATGTACTTCTGTTATCTGACTTGTCACCAGTTTTAATTTCACGACTAATGCAACTCATAACCGATCGCGTGAGGAATTCGCGATGAAATGGCGATAAAACGTGCCTTTTCTAGCAATCCCAACCCACTGTCAGGATTGCACTTCAGGTAGGTTCTCTGCGCGATGTCAGAAACCCCATCTGTCATGCCCTGGCAGCCATTTAGACCTCTACCCTCTTTAAATTGTCCCCAGCCACTGCCCTTTTAGGACACCCTATCCGCTACTTGGCTTCTTGACAATGGGTTCAGTACCACTCCTCTCGAGGTTGCCATCTCTTCGGTTTGATTTACAGGCCAAATAATTAAACCGGGTTCATCTTCTACGTGCCCCAGACCTCGTATAATAAGAACATGCAGCGAAGTTATCTGTTGACCGCGAAACTGGCGATCAATTGTTAATGGTCGCACGAGGTGTGGATGATACCACCTGAGGACAGATTTAACCATGTCCTAGATAGTGTTTCGCACCTACTTTCATACAGGTGTTGCAAACATCTGTTGTCCACTCAAAGATGCTCTAACGACACCCCTCGGGCTGGAGCTGGAACTGAAAGGATGCCCCTCCTTGCAGGGATTAAACCATTTGGTTCGCCCAGGGCCAATGGTCATCTCGTGGTCGCTTTTAGTTTTTAGCTCGAAATGCTGAGCAAGGAGTTGGGGCTCTTGGGAACCGTATAGCTTACACAAGTCATAAGTGCAATGGAAAATTTCTGGTTAACCTAACTCGACGAAAACAGAAGAATCTTAATGAAAATATGTTGTCAATACGAGTACATGTTCTCACGAATTGAAAATTATTGCAAATGATCCCTTTCGAATTGATCTGGAAGGCTTTTCCAAACCGCAGTTTATACTGCCAATGGCTTGTCATATAACCAGCTGAAGAGGCCTATAGGCTGTTTCTAGCTGATTTCTAGCAGCGTACTGCAGAAAACACGAATTGTTTTATGTGTCCCCCACTTCTGTTCCCAGATATTTATTGCCGGATGAAGTCGTGGAGGATTGTTATTTTATACCTGTTTTATTTTGAAAGGAGGGTAACAGACTGCGCCGTTGAACTTGTTTTTCCCAAATGAACGTGTTTGCGGAGGAACAACGGAGTTACCACGTGTTACCACGGAGTTACCATGTTCTGGAATTTGGCAGATTGGTTAGTTTAAAACTACCAATGGAAGTGAAAATTGTGTGGTTTTGTTGGATGTTTTCTGATTTGGGATGTAAAATTGCTAACGGGGTATTTGGTTATGTAGCCCATTCCACCTGAAATTTGGATATAGGAATGTTAATGCAAATGAAGATAAATTCTAAGGAGGGAACAATGACTCTTCTACGATTATTCCCGAAAAAGCCCTACTTGTACAGTCAAGTTTGCACTATAAAATCCTGTCATTTGAAATAATGATGGATTTCTTTAAAATCACAAGATACAAGAATTTAATGACTGTTGCCTCACACTTCTTCGTGTTAATTCCTATATATGAGGGTTTCATTTTTTTGCCATTTAGCACGAAATATGTAGGTGTATAAGTTTTTAAAAGAAAGGAGTGTTCAGAGTAACGACTGACCATTGCTTGGCATTTTAAGAGCTCGAGTCACGAGGGGGGGGTTAGTGTTGAAGCAGCACTCATAGAACCACTCAATGACCTCTTTTAACTGGACATTTTGAACGATACACCTTTTTTTAAAGACAAAAAAAAGCTTATGGGCTTACGGCATTCGCCCACACGCATTTTAACGCATTTATGTTCGACATTTTATACAATTAAACATTTTCTGTATTTTTTTAACTTTCAAGGGCTTATCTGTTTTATGACAACTTAATTTCAATTTTTGTATTTTCTTGACGCCAAGGTAGAAAATAAAAGCATGGAGGGGTATACGACAAGCCTTTGCACCCACCGATCACCCCTCGGGTGACTTTTAAAAGTACACGTACAGTTCAAGCAGGTGGGTGAATTGGTTCGTGCCCATGACAGGAGATGGCCATTAGTGATCCAGTTAGAATCCATGAATATTCAGCGCTGAAGCACTCCGAACAGAAGCTGATTTTTAAGATGAACCAACAACTCATTTAGCTCAAATGGGTGTTCTGGGGCCCCTGTCGAACAAGTTTCGACAAGAGTGTTGCTCTACGTGTAATCTCAACTAGCGTGTTGTTGTGTGTACCAAAAACCTTTCTTGAGCAAATGGTCCAAACGTGTAGGGGCGTCGCCAGGGGGTGAGTCACTCATTTCCAGGTGTCACCGTTTGAAAGTCCGTTAAACGCGGGACATTTCTTGAGTTGGCAAACTAAAGAAAAGATCCCCATTCAGGATTTTCGATTTACATTTGAAAAGTAGAGAGAAAAGGGTAGGGCTTTTGAAAGCAGAGCATGGGAAAGCATCAAAAGGCTTCCCAGGACATAAAGTACCAGTAGCAAAAAATAGACCCGTTTTCAATGGGCCAACAAACACAAGGAAAACTTTTAGTTCGAGCTTTGCCTTTTAAGCTAGAAAGACTTGAGAATTGGATCGGACCTTTTTTGATCGGGAAAAACCCTTTTTTATTTTCTTAAGCGCATTCATGTAGCTTCCTCTGGCCTCAATATTAGCCCATGGATATTCTCAATGCATTTTTTGTTCCAATATGACGCGCTGTGTTATTTTTAAGCAAAAACCGGTATACCAATCACATCGATGAAAGGAACCTAGCTCGATATACCGGCAACAATCAGTTCGTACATGTACAGTATATTCAAATTCTCATCTATGGATGTTTTCGCTAGTGAAATACAGGTCATGTACATGTACAATGCCCTGCTATGAAAACGTGGGATTTGCAAAAGCAGCCATACTGATTATGATGTGAAAGCACACATCCTTAGACAAACATTTAATGGCGATTTGTAACAGTTCTGAAAGTTTTTTTCTTTGAAAACAATGATCTACGAGGTTTGCGCAGCCTAACATTGAAAAACAAATTCAAGTGTACAAATAACAAAGTACAGCCGCATTTACTGCGCAATGACTTTCCCTCTTATTTTCAGTTACGAAATAAACATCAGAATGACTTTCCATGAACAAATCGTGTAAATACAACGAACAATACATGGCTCTATTGTTTTAATTATGATAAATTAATCCGATAGCAAAACTGCGAATAATTCGAAATTCTCCACAAAACATAATACCGTACAACAAGGAAAACATCACCTCTACGATATCATAAACTTCCAATTCAGCAAAAGTGGGCATTCTCAGCTCAGTTTCAGTTATCTGGAGCAGGGACAATCGCTGTATTTCCTTTTCAATCAAGAGTGATATTTTCCAGAAAATTCGCGTAGGATAAATTTCCCAAACAATGCGCAGTATATCTTCGAGAAGAATTTAGACGATTCAAAAACTGGTCGTATTCGTCTGATTTGCAATGGCTCTACATTGCATTTTAAGGAAGTAAAACAAAAATGGGTAGGTGAATAACATTTCAAAATAAACGCAGAGTTGCCACAGAAAGTCAGGAGATTTGTAACTGGCTGAGAAACCTGGGAAAGTCAGAAGAATTTTGAAAAAACTTCAACAAAGTCAGGGGATTTCCTAACTTAACTTTAATTTCAACCAAGAAAATATTTCATATTGATTATGGCGTGTACCGTGGTTTTTAGGGTAATTTTTCCTTTGCACAATAAAAGCAAACCCCATTATACCCCATTATGACAAATTGTTTCCTTCCATTCGTCTTCATTATGATATCAAAATTTGCCAAATTAAAACAACTTCCAAGCATCTGAGTACCCCTAATTTAAAATACATATTAAAAATGCATTAATATTTCGATGTTATGTGAATTCCTTTATTCAAATTCATTAATTAACGTCAGTCATTGGTCGTATTGATCAAAAACATTTATATTAAAGGGCAGGTACTTTTTACATTATATTTGTCGATGGAAAAGCTAGAGGTCAGGGGAAAAAATAAAATTTTCAACCTGGGAATCCTGGGAAAGCCAGGGAATTTTGTTACTAAAGCTGTGGGAACCCTGCAAACGTTTCAATCTGTATCGTTTACATTTCTTCGTCCAATTCCATCGTTTCACCAAAATCTCATGGAAATCCATGACGACCCCCCAGTAAATGCACGTGGCGCCTGCAGAGCAGCCAGACATGTGGCGCTGCGTTACAAATCACATTCATCGGGTCACCCGTGTTGAACAGAGGTCGGTTGGTTCAACATTCTCTAAACGCTGGTATCGGTCTATAGATGATGGTGACGGATCGCCAGTCCACTCCCCAAATCATAACCAGTTACCAACCTTTCCAGCATTATCAACTAAATTTTTTTTCTCCAAATCCTCCTGTCCTCCTACGCAGCGATGAAACTTGCGATCACATTTGAGGTGTGTGTCGGCAGCGGAGCACACACTGCACAGGAGGCTATATGAAAAATTCAAGTAGACTGGCTTATTGGCGCATGAAGGTACCAAAACGACTGCTTGCCCAAAGGCCTGTCTCGTTGCGTAGTCCATGACTTACGAAAGTTAATTATCCGAACTTTCAGCGACAGATGGCAGATATGGCCGTGTCAGTAATTCGTATAATTGCGAACATGTAGCCTATATGGCGCTGAACTTATTAATAATGCTGCACGATTTCTGTTCTCAGCCATGCCCTAAGGTTCTGATTTCGTCCTCTTGTATACGATTCAAACTTTTCAAAGCTCGCCATCGTGCTCGATGTCTACAGTACGTCCAAGAGGGTTTTTTTTTCTGTTTTTTCGAGGAAGTCAAAATTGGTTGAACTGATGCGCTGAATGCCACTTTGTTTTTGTCTTTTTAAAGGGCAGACAAATTGGAAGCTATGTCTACGGCCTGCTCCATTCATTACCATCAACTGCATGCGGGCATTCTGCTCGCAGATGCACCCCTGCTATAATCCTAATTGTTACCTATTGATAGCTGTTGCAACAATAATAGGAAAATTGCCTTGTCATGCTCGAGTATGAAGACCTACTGCAGGACTCAGGAAGTACTGTCTAGCTTAGGGATATCGCGAGGAGTTTCAATAATTTGCCTCTGTTGAAAAAACAAGGTTTCTCTTGTTTCGTTTTCAATGTCTTAATTTATAGGAATCGAGCAGAAATTGCTTGTAATCACGCCTGAAATCCTGGTGCCGCCCATCTTTAAATGCCATGGTCATAACAATGCGTCAATAAAGAAAGCTGGTGAAGAAAATTTGTCTTATTAAAATGCATGCTGATAACCTGATTCACTAAAGTGAGTTATGAACATTCCAGCTTCTAAGAGCCGTAAGTTAAGTCGAAAATGAACAATTAAAAACAAATTAGCTGCTATTTGGTGCAATTATCTGAAAACTTTTCCTAATGGAAGCCATTTTGATTTTCCATTTGGTTGACTGTAAACAATATGGTGATTGCACTTTATGAATTTAACCTTATTAAACCTTTAACGGGATTTTTCGCAATACCCAACTAATTATATTAGACTTTGAAGAAAAAACTTTAGTAACTTAGCCAATGAAATATTTCATAACAAACTTTAGTTATTGTTAATGCAATGTTTCCTTACTAAAAAGTTTCATAAACAAGTAATGCAGTAGAATGACACTTGATTTCAAACCGCCAATGGTCATCTCTTGTTTCAAATCAGAAGGTATAGAAACGAGAGACCAGCGGAATAACAATACTATTAACTAGCTATTCTGGTTTTTGTTTTTTAAGTCGAGAAGTCTTCATAAACCACCTTCGAAACAACCTTTTATCTTGGTTGTTGGTCTATATGTAAAGGTTACGCCTATAGACTTTGAAATTAGTCGAAAAGAGCGTAGGTGTTAAACCTAGTGTAAAGTTCATGGTAGTTCGCACGTGTACTGTTATGTTCAACTTGCAATTTCAAAGAAAATATTCCACAAATGTCATAAAAGTAAGGACGACGAGATGGGGGAATTCAGAATTGCGATGTTTCGCCATCTAAGTAGATTCGTGTTGTAATTTTAAATTACATCAGACTATTAAACTTGTACCTGTAAAAAGTATGGTAAGCGGAGACGTGCTTCTACAAGCAAAAGCAAGTCTCGCACCTACAGTATATTGACCAAATGCAGAGAAATAATTGCTCCTCCTAGAATTAGTTTGCATTGAATTACAGAAATTCCTGACAATTCTTGACCTCAAACTCCTCTGGACATTGTTTGATGTAATAAAGAACCCTACTGTGCTAAATTAGTTTCATGCTGAGAATGTAGCTTAACCAAACTTTAACAGTCCGTTAAGCTGTATTGCCTGAACAAAAAGTTTGTTCATAATCCACAATTAACCGTTATTCAACAAATTGTCTCACTCATTAGCTCAATTAACTGAAACACATGTATCCCTCGTGTCGAAAATAAATTAAACTTAGTGCTGTTGAGGAATTTCCAAGCTTTATGCCCTTTCATCGAAACCCACTTGTCAATCTGCCAGTCTTTCATTTCAATGTTTGAAATTTTGAAAACATTTTGTTGGAAATAAACTGCAAATCAGCATCTTCTGTTAAACTTGGCGCGCTATTAATCAATGGATGAACTTGGCTAACGCCTTTGACCCTGGTTAACTCGAAGAACACGCGCTAGATTTAAACCTGACTCTGGCGTCCATCACCAACTCTACTTTCACAAATTCAGTACATCAGTAATTATTTCGCAAAATCCGGAAAAATGAGAATACGATTTGCTCGCACTCGTGCATCAGTTACTTTTGTGCTTAACCGAAACTTAGGCCTATTCGGTATTTCGTCCCAAAACTAAAAAATCATCACCCAAGTCGAAAGTTTTCGAGTTGAGGTCCCAGCACCTTGATTCGGAAACGGAAATAAGAGAACTTACCAGTTTTTGGCTGTTCCAGCTCTCATCGAAATCGTTTTGGCCAGGGTGTGCGTTATGGCGGTTTGCCTTCTCTTTTTTTTTTGAAAAGTTGCAGCGAGATGCATCCGGTGGTACAGTCGATGATTTCATATGAAACTAAAGCCCAGGATCGGCGTGTGTAAGGGGGAGCACTAAGTGGCCAGGTGAAAGGAATAGTTCATTTCCCCTTGTATGGAAGGTAGGCTCGCCGAATTGCAACAAAGAAACTGACAGGACAGTACGTATCGTGGTCCACACCTTCCCTTCATTGGCCATTCCGCGAAAAGGAGCCAATAGCTTAAAAGAAAGATGGCTTTCGGAATGGGGCAAAACTTCACAAAAAGGGGTCATTTCGGCCTTGACCGTTCGAATGACCATTGCTAATAGCAACCCCCTCCTGCTGGGTTTCCACTTCACAGAAACATTCTCTGCTCTGCTCACCTGTGCTGTTCACCCAGAGCGTTGCTCACCCAAGAAACTCCTCAATTGTTGGACGTTGGGCTTCCAATTTCCTTTGTGCCAAGCATTTGCTCTTCAGAAAGCTGGAATTCAATAGCCCTGCGCTCTGGAGGTTTTATGTTTATTACCGAATTGTTGGAGCTCATCGAGCGAATATTATATTTAACGGCGACCTTGTTGGGTACCAGCCTGTTTTTGTCCATTTTCAACATTAACATTCCTATTGGTTTAACGTCTGCTTTGTCACTTTCTTTTCTCCCATGTAAGACCAGCGTCTCTGTGTCTTGGAGCAAGGAATTTGTCCAGTTCCCTCCGTAATTCTCTGACAGACATCCGTGTGAGGAATTACTGTATTCCTGCAACTGTTGAAGTTACTACACTCGTACCTCGCTTTACAGCCTAGATAGGTTCCTGGAAAGTAGGCAGTTAAGCGAAATGCTGCATAACGAGTCTTTTTTGCTTACAAACTTATGTTAATTCAACAGGATTACATGTATTACTGGCCATATTTGTTCAAATTGACAGTAATGTGTCCCGTGTAGGATCCCCGTATAGCCTAAACAGAAGCGCAATTTTCGACTTGTCGTGAATTTCACAACAACTAAAAAAATTAAATCAATACAATTGTAACATTTTTAAAAATGTATTAAAAATAGTGTACATGTAACAAGCAAATTATAATCTTGAAGAACAGTTCTAATCAGAGTATAAAAGATTTGCATGGCAAACAGTAGAGATATCATCATCAGAGCGTTTGCAGCGTTTAACTACTGCTTTTTCAATCAGGATCAAGTTGAAGAACGCAGTATTAAGTTTATTGAGTTAAACAAGTAAAAGAACAAAATTATTACTGACCCTATTTGTTGAAATTGACAGTAATATTTCCCGTGTAGGATCCACATGTAGCCTAAACAGAAGCGCCAGGGTCGGCATGTCGTGAACCTATAGAATATCTCAATTTTATGACGTCCATGATTGGACGACCCTCAGGGTTTTAGCAAAGTGTGCATGCGTGAAATGTTAGTTTATGCATCTGTTAATGTATCAAAATTCCTGAAGAAATTCTGAGGAAACATTATAATCACAAGAAAATGATAGTTTATGATAGTTTTATAAAATTGTAAAATCTCCAGTTTATTTAAAATTTTAATTCTCTTCTGAGGTAATGCGGAAAATGTTTTTGGGATTTTTTCTTAAACATGTTAGGATAATGGGGGTAATTATAACAATTTTGACGATCATGGAGTAGGTTTTACAAATGCGGTAAAGGGAAATTTCATTATTAACCAGAGCCAGGTTAATAAGTCGAAGGTTGTGAAATACCTTCGTTTTATGATGCATAATTCAGTGCATCGCATGATTTTATAATTTAGCACAAGCTCTGCAAATTTCTGATAATACTGTTGACATAGACTGTGTGATCACATAAACATTACGCTCTTCTTGATTCATATTTATTCTGCCAAGCAATGGTCGCAATATGAACGGAATATCTTAGATCGATTAATTTACGATGTAACTTAATATTTCAAGTTGTTTACGTACAGTTTTATTTGAGATGGTGTATGGATGTGAAACATAATGCTTGCAGCAAGATTGATGAGATGTCAAAAAGCAATATTTGGAGGAGTGTGATATGCCAATCATTGTCGTCCGCAAAGCCACATTCGTCATGTGTATCACTTCTGTATTATCACGACTCTCTAAAGCGGTGACTGTTTTGAAAGTTATTAATATCATTGTTATGTTATGCGGCACGAAAAAAATGGATTATAGCTTCCGATATAATTTTTTGTATCGGTCACGTTCTTTTGTACTCGAATACTCAGAACGACATTGAAAAACTAGCTAGGCCTGCGTATATTTAAAAAGCAAATGCCGATTATAGACTACTCCAAGATTGCTATATATGAGAAAATTTAGCATGACCAGTAATTGTGAATGTTCAAATAATTTTTTTTTCAAATACTGTAGTATAACAGTATGTACTTTGTTGTAAGTTTAAATTTTCTGGCAATTCAGAGGCATATAACTTTTTTAATCTCTAATTGGCTGATAGTTTTATTTGATTTAAAGTTTTTCAGCATAAAATTATTAAGAAATGAAGCAAGTCGATTTACTAAAATATACAGTATACAATTAATCATAAATGCTATACGAGCTCAGCGAATGATGAAGAAAATATCTGAACTTATTTCCATTTTTATGCATTTTTGATTTGTGAACAGCGCTTAATCACATCTACACTGAAAAATAATTGCAAGCGATAGTAATTCGATGTTATTTAAATTTTTTATTTCCAGTAATTCGCAAAATGGTCATTATAAACAACGATGAGTGATAAGTGGTGCAAGCCAATGTAAATTAACGTTCTAACTTTTTTTTACTAATTTTACATTTAACAATTAATTTCAGTGTTTCAAAAGAAAATATTTTTTTCTGTGGTTTAAAAGTTAACGGGAATTAAACGGATCGGGATTATCGTAATTTTTATGCAATAGTGTAAGGGCAAAACCATTAGCACATATATCGGGTGTGTCCAGTTGGAAAGTTAATGGCGCGTGAGTCACCCTTTCGCGATTATTATAAATGACAAAACTTCACACTTTGCTAAGACAACTCCCTATCTTAAGCAGCTTTCTTATATTCGAGACTTTCTGACTCCCACACAGTCATAACATTGAAAATGCTTTTTTAAACTGAATTTGAAAATTACGCGAAATGCTTACCTCGTTCAGTTTAATACAGGCTTACTAGAGTTCAAAACTCCTAGCTTAAATTCAGTATGTTTCATTCAAAGTTTTCGGTTGTCTTCAAGGGCAGTTCATGTTAGACACTAAAAGAGGTGGAGTTAGAAATGGCAAAGAACATCATAAAAGTAGTAGTAGTAAAATCGCACGAAGTAACAGTAAACAAATAAACATTAATATTTTAAGAATCTAACTTGCTTTTATATTAATTCAGGCAATTACAAAATAAATTTTTAAATCGACAATTTAAACATTCATTCCTACAGGTGGCGCTGATGTAAACTCTTATCCTTCATAGGCCGGGACTAGTGCAATATTGATGAAATAAAAAACATTGCCCCCAGATCCTTGCCTATCCAGAATAAGGATATGCTTTCAACAAACAAATTCCTCGTAAAGTTGCAGTATTGACAAATGAAGTTTCATTTCATTTGAAAACGATTACCAGTGATGTTTAAAAACACATGGGCGATGAGAAGGAAAATCCAAAGTTGCATACTTTTGAGTTTTTAATAGTAAATATCGAGAGTATTGGTTTAATGAGGTGTCGGCTACAGTAAAAGGCTCAAGCATAGACAGTGAACGTGTCACCCTCACAGGTTCCGGGTTCACTGCATTGTCTGAAATTCTATATTGTACGCATGACTTTTGTCTGATATCGTAGCTTCTCATTACAATCTCATAAATAATAGCTGAAATGTTTTTTGTTTATTGGGCTGACAGATGAACAGCAAAACAACTAAACGTGTTGGCGTAAGAATGTTTGGACCACATATTATTTGAAAGCCTTTGGCATTTAGAACTTATAAATGATGAATATTCACTATGTAAAATGTAATATTTCAATACTACAACCGTATAAATCAATATTATAAAATTACAACTTTTAATAATGCCTTTGATGTCAAATTTTGACAGTTGGGTAACAAGGAATAGACATTTCTGCATTATGGTGAACTTAAATTGTAAAATGAACGAGACTTTAGCTGACGGAATCTAGTTAAATGTGACTTTTGATAGATATACAAAGATGCTGTCCTGATTTAGTCTTGACATTTTATACGTTTTGGATAATTAGCAAATGCTTGTTTACAGTATTACAACATACGAGTGCAGAATGATAATGAGTAGCCGAATAATGATGACCGTTGTATTTCAACACTATAATGAATTGTGGCAGAGTGTCATTACTAACGTGGAAAACATTCCATAAGTATTTGAAGCAATTAGAACGCGGCCTTCTAATTACAACTGCCTTCATGAAATGCGAGAACTCTCGTGTCGCCCAAATAATGAGTTGGTTAGAAATGGCTATATTCTGATCATGTTATTACTACTGTAATAATTTCTAATCGTCTAAAAATAACCTCTTAAAGGTTACGTAATTCCAAAACTGGTTCCATGCAAAAGGTGTTTGAGTAAACACATAAAATACGAAGTATACGTTTGAAGGAGTTTCTATTCTACAAAAGCAGTCATGCGAGAGCTTATAAACGTTTAACTTGTTATTTAAAAGTATTGCGATCACAGAAATCATCGATATACAAATTGATAGTTATTTATCTAGCAAATACGCAGTCAATTATGAAGCGATCTAACAAAAATTGAATAGTGATAGAAACTTAAGTTTATCGTCTGGAACATTCAAGGAAGCTGGTGTTCAATATTTTCAGTGGGAAATTGGTCATGCGTAAATAAACCAGGGAAATCCACTTTAATATCATAATAAGCCAAACATGGAAGTCAATTTTATATAATAACACACGTTCATGGTACATGTATTACATTTTAACATACACGTATAATAATAAAATAAGTTTGAGAGTGATATTTTTTGGGGTTTTTAAACGAAGTGCTATTTAGCGCCACCTATCGATAACTCAGCTTCCGTGAAAGGTATTCACAATTCAATTCTCGGTCTAATTTCTATGATGTGCACTATCAAAATCCGATAACATGACCATTATAAAACCATTTCGTGAGCAAATTTCATACTTTGAAGTTACATTTCATCATTAAGTTTATTGCAAATAAATTATGCTCCCGTGCAACTACAGATCTTCAAATCAATGGTGCCCTCAGCTGCCCTGTCATTTTATAATGGTGAATGTGCTCATATACGTGTTTCTTTAACGGTTGAAGATAATGTATAATGAGCATGACAACTCAAAATCAGCGCCAATTGCCAACACTGTATTGACGTCCTATTACAGTAGTTTGGGACATCCTGTTCTTCACGTTCAGGCAATGGGCATCAATTATTGAAGTTTTCAATTTTCTACCAATAACAGTAGCTTTCGGAATAACCTATAACCGCCCTCTCCCTGCTCTCAAAATGCAACCAACTTTTGTCCACCATCCCATTTCGAAAAAGGTAAAATATCATCGACTTGCCCAAGCTGACCTCGGATAATGTCACCGTATGAGTCTTTGACCTTGCTTTGGTGACTGCACCATATTCCTCTGGTTCACTTTAAAACCTGATTTTGGACTGAAAGATCTCGGTTTCACCTGGAAATTTCGATGACCCGCATGATATCCTCCGTAAATTCGGGTTCCACGGCATGAAAATTGAATGATATCCGTCGCTGGTAAATCGGTGACGTTGAAGAGCAACCCATTTTGGCACAGATGTGCATCGTGGCGAATAATTGTTCAATTAAAACCCATGCAGGACGATGCTGCCTACGCGACAGTGCCTCGGTCGACAATTAGCTGCATGACATCACTTTTTTAAATATTAATTTGATACTATCAAATTATTAATTTAGCGGTCGTGGGCAGAAAAAAGCGCTGAATGACGTTCGTCACGATTTCAGGCACATCTGCGATGTTATGAGCCAATAATGACATTAATGAGCTAAGGATGTTGGCCATCCCTGCATTGCAATAACTGCGTGGGAGTGAAGCCGATGATCAGCAATGCTAAATGCGACTGATTAAAGACAGTCATGATTTTCACTGACTTTCAATGCCATCCTGATCTTGAATCGCATAAGATAGCGCCTGCTGTAGACTGAAGGTCTGGGCTTCGCAATAAGGTTCAGAAACAAAGGTCATCAAACCGAGTGTCCAGCTGATACAATTTACACTTAAAGGGCAAATACCAGGTGGCATTATGCGCCCGTACGAAACTTTTACAGTAATTATCATCTTGCCTGCGTGCTCCTCAGTTTCCCGTATGAAAATTTCACTCCGAAAGTTAACGATGGGTGTTTGCATTGCCCCAAGGCAAATTATGGGGAAACAAGCTGACGTTTAATAGAAAAGGTAGAAAGTGGTTGCACAGTCGCGTGCTGTGCCTAACACCTGTCGTTTCCGTAGCTGCGCACACCTATTATGATTATCGTTATTATTATCATTATTACTTTAAGCGTATTGTTCTTTTTTCTTTGTTTTTGGAGATCAACGACGCTCATTTCTTCAGCGTTTGCTGTTCTTGTTGCGTTATTTCCTTTGATTTGCAACCTACGAGTACATGGTTCGCCTTTCTGCATCGTTTCAAGACGTAAATTAGCTCGCATTCGAGTTTTCTCGTCGTTATACTGAAATACCGAAGACTAAATGGCTCATAAGGAAAGCTTCCGAAACCACGATAATTGGCACGAGGTATTTTTCAATGAAAATTGTGCCTTTTACTGAGGGCATTCCAAAGAAAAACGCGATAATTTACAAAAAATGTGGTGGAAAAGTGGTAACTTACCACATTGGTAATTAATTACCGGTAAGTGAACGAACTGCTTTGACGATTTCTGCGGTGGATTATGGGAGCACCTACTGGCAACACTGTAGAAAACGTTACCGTGTTCCTGGAACACGGTAAATATTGCCGAGCTTTAAGCTCGTTTTGCATTAACAAAAATATAGTTTTACAGACTAGATAATGATGAGAACCGCAATGACGTATGCTGTGGGTACAGCATACGTCATTGCGGTTCTCATCATTATCT
>JAQGAF010001369.1:0-31745 GCA_034687865.1 Kryphioiulus occultus | reverse complement strand
CTGCCCCCTGGCGTTGGTGATGGGCCCAATAGGTGCGAAAATAGGCCAACGTTAAAAATTCCATAAACAAACAAACATAATAAATTTGCACAACGTTTCCGAAAATAAATTCCTTCCTCAGGTGCGACTTAAAATATTAAAGGTTAAAGAAATACAAAATGAAATTAGCAAAATACAAAATTTCTGTAAAAATACAGAGTTATTCAAATAGTAAGAACATTATAAAAAAGAGGGTTAACCACTCAAAATGGTCGAGGCGAGAGGCTCAAAATAATACAAAAAAACAAAATACAAGGAATCATAACATGAATGTTACATATTTCAACATGTGCAATATGTAAAATCACGTTATAATTTCTTGTATTTTTGTTTTTTGTATTGTTTTGGGCCCCTCGCCGCGACTATTTAGGGAGTGGCTAACTCTAGTTTTTATAATGTTTGAATATCTGTTTTTTTTTACAGAAATTTTGTATTTTGCTTATTTAATTTTGTGTTTTTCTTATTTAATTTTGTGTTTTTTTCCACCTTTACTATTATAGTCGCACCTGAGTAAGGAATTTATTTTCCAAAACATTGTGCAACTTTATTATGTGTTAATAAAGTTTGGCATTCATCTGATCGTGATAGAAGACTAGCTTTTTGCAAACACCGATCACAAGCCCGATGTCCAGCAATTGTTAGTAGGTTGTTTATTTACCAGGAAACTAGTCAAAAATCTGGAAGAAAACAAATCGAGATTGTTGATTTATTTAATACATGTATTGTTGTTCTACTTGTCGTCTTTTTCGTCTACTTTTAAGACATGCACTCACTTCGGTTACTTCTCTTCCAATTAGCATTGCCCCTTTATCTCCTCTCCCCCTCTCAATTTCAAGTTGCCTTGATTAGCGCTAGTTGCACCAACCCTTTCAACCGGACCCCACTGAATTGCACGCACCGTCTTAGAGCGGCGCAACTTAGTCCCTCAGAAACGGAAATTAAATTACTGACTTAATTAGACGACACGCGAGTACTAATTACCAAAATGCCTGGAATGCATACGACAATATCGCGTTATTCACGTTGTCGTGTATGGCGCAAAAAATAGGAGAATGTTGCATGCGTCGAATGTACATTAATTTCCTTATTATAATATCAAGTGCGTTAATTTCGCCACGAAAACTTTTTAGTTTCCCTTGTCGACCTCGGGGCTGGAAAAGCACCGAATTAATTATGTACCTTCCCTGAAGTTGCATCCAAAGACTTTCTCGAGATGTCATAAACCCCAAGTAATAAGTAGTGCGCTCGTATGGAAAATTTGTTTTCCCCCCATAGAATTATTTTATCCGCATTTCTCTAGTTTCAAGAAAGTTTTTTTTTTGCGTTTTCCAGCTTGGTCAATGCTAATGGCTATGGAAACACTTCAAAAAAACAGCAAAATACGGATGCAATTCGGTTTAGGATCTTAAAAGTGGGCTTCTCCTAACGGCGCGTAGGCTAGCAGTGATTGCCTGGCGGTTAGGGGCAGCTAAATTAGAAATTACAATCTTAGGTAAATTTTGGTTATATTTAACATGCAAAAAAACAAAAAAAAATGAAAGGGATAAATTCCTACAGGTAAGACATGTATACATTATTGGTATCCGGTATATTGCGTGCACATTTGGAGCAGGCACTATACCGAAGTTTATTAAGCATCCGTATTAAAAATCAAAAACGAAAAATACAACTCGAATAGCAATTTTCTAAATGCAATTATGACTGAGATATCAATGGTTTATTTTTTTTCGTAACCTGTTAAAAAACTATAGTTGCCAAGGATAAAAACAAAACAAATAGAAATGCTTAATTTTAAAGCAAATACATCAAAGCAATAACTTATTAAACAATGTTCTACAGTTGTTCTTGCAAACTACGTGTAGTTTTAATTTGTCAAACAAGAAACAAATTTCTCGTTGTAGTGATGGGGTGCCTGCATGCGCAATTTATTTTAACCTGTGTCAAATGAAAACGTTTGCGAAGATATTGCATTCTCACATTCAATTTTTATACAGAAATAAAATTCAATCGTCTTATTTTAAATACATGTAATACATTTAAGAATGGTAGCTACATGTATGAAACACCATGTGACGTATACATGTATGAAAAACAATGTCGTGATGTATGACACTCGTCCAGAGGTTTTACAAATTCATTACGTCATGTTTACCTTATAAGAATAAAGTAGATAATGTAAAATATGCATATTTTAAGGTAGATTTTTGGTGAAATAGGTATAATTTAACTCTCCAAAATGCCGCAAATGTATATCTACTGGCAAAATATTTTTAATCAGGCTAGAAAAAATTGCGCTAGTACCCAATTATTACAAATGAAACGTAAGGTGAAATTTAAACTTGTTTCAAAGAGCTGAAAGCTCAACGCCTTATTTTATTTGAGCATAGCTGAAATTTATACATGTATTTCAACTCTGCTTTCCTGAAATTTCTTAAATGCAGTATATGCAAATCCCCAATGTGGTCGTAATTCACAGCATTTCATATCGAGCTTCATTAATTTGCCGCTACATGTACATGTATTTTTGGTGTATTTAATCGACGCTGAACAGTTTTTAAAATATACTAATTTGTTAAAATTCCTAAGTACATGTATCTTTCAAAAATGCAAGGATCTTAATCCTAGAAGTTTATCATATTAGTCACACTTTTTGTCTGTTTTCGCAGACTAAAACCGTTTTCAAAGTGCCCACAAATTTTGTGCCATAAGATTTTATTGCTGTAATGGAAAAGGATTAGTAGGGTTGAAACAACACTTACACTGCAATGTGCATGTACATGGTGATGTAGACTCGGAATTCGTTCACCAGACGTCGCCTCTTAACCGACTTCCTGAACTCGGTTAACCTTTCCGATGTCAATTTAAGACGGGACTAAGCTGTGGATTTTGTACGGCACTAAATTTAACGTTTATTATCTAGGAAATTGCCGTTTGAAATTACATCCGGGACGTTCCTTGGGATGTCTGAGGCCCTTGTGGAAGAGTTGGGGGAGTCTATACGTGTACATGTTTATGTAGGCCTACTTGTCAGAGCATGCTGAGGAAATTAACGATCCCGATCTTTTAATTGGAGTTCATATAAATTGCTAAATTACTCAATGTCGCCACCATTATCCCCCTTTTGTTCTTCTTAATGAATGTCCACTTTATTGACCATCGTGAATAATGCCATTGAGCGCCATCCTTTATGATGTTACCATGCGGCGCTTCCAGCTTTTCTGCCATAAATCCGCGTTCTCACGAGGCAACTTTTGGCGATCAACAATTATTGATCGACAAATGTTGATCGAGAATTGTTCAATTTCTGTTCAGACGTTTCATCAAAAATGTATGCGCTGTATACAGTTGAAGATGGCGCCTAGCCAAATTATGCTTGCTGTATTTTTTCCGAAATTCGCATTAATTTGAATTGGATGGCTTCACCCATCGGATATAAAGCTCATTGACTCGCATTGCACACCCATGTCGAAATAGTGATGCATAACGGTGATGCATTGCCAAAAACGTCCTCATTGAAATAATTAGTATAACTGGTATATGCATTAATATGAATGCATATGTAAATGTACATTGTGTAACTTTACTTAGTCTTTAGACGACTGGATCGATGTTGTTGAATCGATTGTTGAATTGTTGATCGATGCTATGTGTCTAATCAGATCCCCACGCCAATTAGCTGAATGATAAATCCTGATGGAAGTCAATTTTTTAATTTCCTTAAACCTCCTCAGAAATTGGATTTACCCAAGGTTTTCCTGACCTGGAAAAGTCAGGAGAAATGGATATTGATTGAAAAAGTCAGGGAAATTTAACGAAGAAACGATACATTGTACATATTCAGTGGTTGTTTAACATTAAGATGAAGAAATTCTATGGACCAATGAAATTGTCATTTGAAAAAACGGCTAAAAACTAATCTGAATTTACTGCTTCTATATGAAACTTCGTTTCATCTCCTGTTTATGATAAATATAACATTCCTCATATTGGCATATGCCATAGTTTTGCTTTTTTCAGTTGTCTGGGAAACTTGTTTTAAAACCTGGAAAAGTCGGAGAAGTTGAAATTCTCACCTCTGCACATTTTAACTTTGATTTGCGATTTGGGGGTTTCTCTATATGTAGATTCAATTTTTGATTCTAGCAATCACAGCGCCTCCTGCTGGCACTCCTTGTGAGCCAAGCGCATGAATTAAAAAACGTTTGTTCATCTTTTTCCCAAAATGTGTTCCTTGTATTTTGAAATTGTTGTAAATCATTGTTGTAATGATGAGAGTATTACATTATGGTTACCCTGCACTGTCTCTACAAAACTGAACTTTATTTCCTTCCAAACGATGTCGTATTGCGGAAAATGCGTACTTTTTAATGTTTTAATCGTCGATTACAGTAGCCGTGCAATTTGCCGCAATAAATCAAATACGAGCAACGCTTATATGCTTTTAAATTTAATGAAAGTTTCCGTTTCGACGCCAATTAAGCGTTAGAAGCTTACGCAGGCAGCATCGATTTTATAATTTATTTGCGTATATTTAAATTAGCTTTTTTTCTTTCACGTTTTTCCATTTTCTTACATCGTTAGTGGAACAGGGGGTAAATTTCTCGTAATTTAATGGAAGAAATCTGTTTCTTCTTCTTTTCTTCAAACGTCTTCGGATATATCAAACCGCCGTTAATTTTCCTTTGGCCCGTCTTTGATACTTTGAGGTTTTCATCCAAGAAAATCCGAGTAATGTTTTTGTCGTAATTTACCTTTAATTGAGAAAGCTCCCCTCGGGGGTGTTTTTTTTTATTTCCCTATCAATTTCAACCAGCTAAGACTAGCACTGCCCCGAAATAGGGAAACGACGAGAGGCAATCCAATGGCTTTTTAATGCTTTTCGTCGTTTTGTTAAAACCTAATCTCTTTGATCGCTTTCCGAATTAACGGTTCTTATAAAAACCCAAACTCCTGGCGAATAAATTTAAGGCGAAAGTGATGAAATTCGGGAATCCTTTAAAAGCTCAGCTCATTGCCGCCTAGAGATTTATCTTGAGTTGAAAACGTGCCTGGCTGCCAGTAATGGCTTCGATCCGCCTTTTGCATGTTTGCCATGACTTTCTGAGTGCTCAGCTAATGAATACAGACTCCGTGCCTTTTGAGATTTTGGGAGAAAATCCAGCACTAATGACGAGGGAAAGTATGTTTGAGACACTGCCAGCTGTAAACTATGGCTTTGAATTTTTTGAGTTTTCGATACAAATATCATTTTTCTGGAAAATGGAATGAATCTGCTTTTGGTTTCGAAGGCACAAATATTGTAAGTTCATTTTTGGGCAAAATTTGGGCGAACCTGTAGTCTGAATCACATAGGTCATTTCTACGTTGTGCACACAATATGAAAGTACAATGGCGTAATAAAAACAAATGGGAAAGAAGATAATTGCAGTTTCAATATTTATTATACCCACTGTTTGGTAGAAAATCTTTGTTGCACACACATTGAATATTATTATTTTTTCAGGATGTGACTCTTATTTGAGGACAAATATACATGTAGGATTCCCTAAAGCCTTGTCCACACATAAGAAACGTTTACTAGAATCATAGTTTCTGTAAATAGCTTTACTCAACATATTTCCACACGTCTATCAAGGAAACAGATTATAGGAACATATTCATAGAAATGTGGAAAAGATGCTAAGGAAATTTGTTTCCAGGCACAATGTTGCTAGGAAAATTTTCCCAGGTGTAGACAAAGCTTTAGACAAGGAAACAAAATAATGTACATGTACACTGTATATGTAATTTAGAACAATTTAAAAATCGACATACTGTATTCTGTATGTACAGTATTTGTGCTCAAAGCTTTATACCATCGATTATATCTTCTTATTATGCACTATCGAAGGAAATTTTTATAATATCCATGACAGTGTTCCTTGCAAACGTAATTCTATATGTTAGAAAAAAATTGACTTTTTAAAAATTAAATCAAAAATGATTAGTTGTTGTTGATAAAAATAATAATGAAGTGAATGATGTGAAAAGCACCAGAAATTTAATGAAATTTAATGATGGATTTTAATGGATAAAAATATTGCCACCCCCACCTCTCTTCCTACATTATTCGTCAAGCATGTGCCTGACCCTCACGAAATGCTTTCGAAATACACTATGTTCAAAATTTAATCCATGTTATGACATAGTGTGCAATTGAATTTCGGATGTCTACAGCTTGTCTATTAGTCTTCTGCTGAGTCACTCGAATTTGAACATCCTTTAAGAAACTAAATTATTCCTTCATTATTTACCATTTCAGGGTTGCCCAGTATTTTAATACAAGTACCGATGACTACCACGTTATATTCACTTCTGGGGCCACTGGAGCCTCGAGACTTCTTGCAGACTCTTTCGATTGGAAAGGCAAAGGTATCGACCACAGTGTATCAGAAAGTCAGCCCCAACCAGAACATGCTGGACATTTTGTATACTTGGAGGACAACCACACTTCCGTTCTTGGGATTAGGGCAGTAGCTCACCAACAAGGTGCTTCGTCCATCTGCATCAGCATCGATGAGTGCCAAAAGTTTGGGAATGTTATCAGTAGCAGTGACGTCATTGCTCAGCATCAAACGAAGCAAAATTGCCTGTTCGCTTATCCGGCTGAAAGTAATTTTTGCGGTCGAAAGTATCCCTTGACGTGGATCGAGGTGGTTCAAAATGGCGCCTTGAATGCATTGCTGACCACTGGTCAGTCTGGCTGCCGAAGATGGTCGGTCCTCCTGGACGCTGCTGGCTACGTGGGGACATCGACCCTTGACCTCAAGCGCTGGACACCCGATTTCGTGTGCATTTCCTTCCACAAGATGTTCGGTTTCCCCACTGGACTGGGTGCCTTGATGGTCAAGCGGTCAACCGAATCGATGCTGACCGGGTGCTACTTCGGAGGAGGAAGCGTCTCGGTGGCCATAGCTCGACAAAATATCCACGCTTTCAGAGAAAATATAACCGAAAAGTAAGTAGAAATTAACGAACAAGTTGTTTGATTTTTCAAACTTGCTGGAGAGATGATAAGTTTTGTTCTACGACGAAAAGTATGACGCCAGAGGGCGCTGCCAGAAATCTTGTTCTCACAGGGCCATAGACGGTATTTTGTGACAGTCCCTCATTCTTTTTGCCAGCTGAATGCGGCAGCAAATTGGATGTCGTTCGCCGATAAAACTCAAGAAATTTTGAAGTTGTTTATGTGAAAAAAAGTGGTGCCTGTTTTGGCCTCAATTTCATCTAACAAGATTTCCTTCTTCGCCAGTAGATTGGAAATGCTCGTATCTGATGAACCGATTGAAGATGCGATTAAAGCGGGACCCCAGTTGATGAAATCCAACGCACTGACCTTGCATTCGCAGAATTAAGCTACAATTGAATTTTTTAACACTTGGGTTTACGCTGACGATGGAATTCTGGAAGAAAAAGTTGTTATAATGGAACATCCATAATACTCTGTTCGCACCGAAATGAAACTAGTTTTAGAAGGCTACTGTGGTAGCGAACTGAGTTGTGGGAAACTAGTTTGCAAATGGGAGGGTTTGACCCGCATTCACAAGTGGTGCTGTGCATGATGGGGGTTGTATTATTTATACAGGGCGTCTTCAGGCGTTCTTGGTGCCGTTTAGCGATTTTATTAGCCAAAGTTTAGCATAAGTTGTTGTCGATCACAATAAAATTGACGGTCTAAATTACACCTTAGAAATTCCATACATAATTTGTGGCAGAATAATTAAATTTCAGTTGTATTATCTTTACATTTAAATTGATTTGATTTGAAACGGATAATGTAACAAAACAACATGAAATAATATTACGGGTTGCACCAGACGAAATTGATTTGCAGTGTTGCAGCATTGGAATCAGTAGGGAAATTTCCTGTAGAGTCACTGGATGATGTCGCATCAAACCTGGTTCACAGCTGAACTGTGTTCCTGCGTTCAGTTGGTTTGCAAACTAGTTTCAGTACTACCAGTAGCTCGGTGCGAACAGGGTATTAGTAGGCTACTGCAAAGGGAATTTTCAGACTCGCCCTCCTTACGTCAGCTTTTGTCATCACTTCCAGACAGCCCCACTACTGATGATGAGACTTTAACCAAATGTCTCATTGTCCAAAAAATTTCAATTGAGCGAACGTTTTTAACAGATCACCATAATGGATTTAAACCCAACCCAATGTTTTACAAAACAACAATGCTGATCTCATCAATTGGCTACCGTGCACCGCCCTTGGCTGACACCACCAGATGATGGCATAATACTTCAACGTTCACGTATAGAAAATTATTTGACAAAATAAAGCAGTTTATTGAGAATTGACATAACGGTTTGATTGTGAGAATGTTAATTTTAAGCATCAATATAAAAAAGTAAAATTTGTGCAATTGTATTGAAGATGGAATAAGTTTAAAAAAGTAAGCAAGTCATTGAGCACTGCGTTAAATTGGTAGCAAAACGACAATTGAGAAGTTTAATTGTGGGGTTGCCAATTTGAAGAACATTATAAAAGAAATTAAAATTTGTACAACTGCATTGAAGATGGAACTTCAATGACGAATCTCCATAACATTAATGATTTCGATGGTTTATAGCACAAATGTTGCACGTCCGTTTCTTGAAATTGTTCATGATTACATATTTAAAAATTTCTTTTCCTCTTCAAGGATAATTCCTGTATTTCTTCTCAAACCGTAGTGACATACTGTGAAAATAATGATACACAACGTGTGTGCTTCTTATATTGTTTGTACCAACCAGTGATTAAACTAAATATTTAAATTTCGATTACCTTCTTTTCTAGTTGTTTATAATGTAAACTAGTTTGTGCATAACGTACAGTATAAACAAGTCAGATTATACATATAAAATATGCTATGAACAAACCAATGTAGGTTAAAACAACTGGGAAAGAAGATAATCACAATTTTTATATTTAGTTTATAACCACTAGCTGGTACAAAATATGTGACAGTGTGTATCATTATTGTCACAGTATGAAACACTTGTTAATATAGAAATACCGTACTTTAATTTTACCCAAAATGGGCATATGTGTACATCATTTGTATTAAACCATCGATTTAGAGCCTGTAAATAATTTGGATATCAAAACAACTTCAAGATTTTTGAAAACGTTCTGCCAAAATCGATCTGTTACTACCTTAAAGATAAGTTTCACAAAACGCTTATTAACTAAGATTGTATACATGTATTTATTTGTTAGATTTGAACCTGGGACAGTATCATTCTTGGACATCCTAGCTGTGCAACATGGCTTCGACTGCTTACAAAGAATTGCAGGTATAGCTCTTTCAGTCTACTCTTATAGAAATCATGGATATCTGGAAATGGTCTTAATCGCAGGTTACACATCTCTGAGTTCTGTGCAACCCACTTTCTCGCGACTGTCCACATTTCTTTTCTTAGTAATAAACCCATTCGTCGACTATTTTTCTCCTTAAAGGATCCCAAATATTGACTGTCGTCAAAGTGTATTTATACTCTCCTCGATGGAGAAAAACGTCAAAACATATTAAGATATCCCAGCGAAGTTATTGGCTGATAAAATGATGATTCATTGGGCCGATAGAACGGATTGAAAATGATCTTTTTGTCCACAATGAAAGTAGGGTGCCCTCCCTATCTCCCCTTTTGAGAGACCCTACCCCTCGCTGCCTCACCAAGCTTTCTGTGTAATCAAGTGTGATAACCGAGAGATTATTATAGAGAGATTCGTGGGTCTGTTTCCAGTACAAAAAATCCAATGTTAACGGCGAGGATTTATTAGTTATCTAGAAACAATATTGACAATTCCTTCGCTCAGCCTTACCAATGCAGGATTTAGGAGATAAAGAAAACGTGGCAGGATCGGGAATTGATTCAGAAATAAGAAATGGGTTTACTCGGTCACTACTCATTACACCGTGCAGACTTATATCGACCAAATGAAAAAAAATTGCGTTTTTCCCTAACGTTATCAAATGGCTTTGGTTTTGCTCATCGGCGAACTTCGCCATTTTTATGAGCGGAAATTTTAATAGGCTGGTCGCTTATAGGCTCTTATGGCTTGCAGCTCCATCTATATTTTTAAATGGAAAACTCAGACGGTTTGAAAGAGAACTTGGTTGGCTTTCAAATTAATGAATTCACGCAGGTAAAACTAAATACAGTATAACAGTTGTGTTCCAAAATTCTATCTATATTTTTAAATTGGAAATCATAGATACACCATGTTATCTTGCATATTCCTTGGCTGGCTTTCAAATTGATGAATATATGCAGGTGAAACTAAATTTACAATATTATACAGCAAATATATATAATAACTAAATTTACAGTATAACTTATACTATAAATTATAATTTTACCTGCATATATTCAATTCATCAATTTGAAAGCTAACCAAGGAATATTCAAAACAGCGTGGTTTATCTTTGATTTTTCATTTAAAAAGATAGATAAAATTTTTGGTTGAAAACAACTGTTATACCGTATAACACTTTTGTATAAAAAATTTAAATGGAAAATCAAAGATACACCCTGTTATTTTGAATATTCCTTGGCTGGCTTTCAAATTGATGAAAGCAAGCACGTAAAACTTAATTTACAGTGTAACAGCCGTTTTCGAAAATTCTAAGCATATTTTTAAATGGAGAATCAAAGACACACCATGCAATTTTGAATATTCCTTGGTCAGGTTTGGCTTTCAAATTAATAATCGCAAACAGGTAAAACTAAATACAGTATAACAGTTGTTTTAAAAAAGTTCTATATTTTTTAATGGAAAATCAAAGATTACCATGAAAAATTGATGAATGCAAGAAGGTAAAACTAAATTTATAATAGTTGTTTTCGAGAATTCTACCTTTGTGGACATGGCCTTTAGAGCATGCACCGTTAAAAGCATTGTTTTCGAATTAAAAACAGTCTAGACAGATGCTGATTAATATTTAACGTGTTGAATAAGATATCTATGCCGTATAATCGCACGATCAACTATGATGTATCGAGCCGTCAGTAATTACAGAATGAACTCGATATTACGTGACAACATCTGTAATTAGTTGCCGCATTGAACGTTATATTTAGATCTATGGTTCGAGCTTAATAAAGCAGAAAAAATGACCAAACGTGAGTTTCATAAAACTATGATAAAAGCCATACAAGACGTTGCGATGCATTTTATGTCGATTTATTCTATCTTTAATTGTGTGGTTAGATAACGTTCTCAACGCAAGTTGATAAAAATAAAATTAGCATTGGACTACCTGACATTTTCAACTTTCCTGACTTTTCCAGGTTTTAAAATAAATTTCCTGGACCATCCTGGTCACTGCAAAATCACATGCCAATATATGGAATGCTATATTTTTTTTGCCTGTGAGATAGAAAAAGGAATTCATAGGAAAATGGCAAATTTACTGCAGATAATATTTGTTTAAAATTTACAAATTCATTATTTCTTCCACAAAATTGCTAACTTTATATTCTCTGCTTTTAATGACCTGATCACCTGATCATCTCTAACACATTTTCCTGACCACCCTGACTACAGTAAATCTAGAAATACAAGTACGACATATACCAGTGCATGTACACTGTATATGAAATGCTAGAACAAATAATTTTCGTAGGGATATGACAAATTTATTGTAGGTTAGATTTCTTAATTTCACAATTTCATTATTGGTTCTACGGAAGCGCTTGCTTGCTGCAATTGAAATATTTGTTTCAAACGTAATTTCCGACAAATGTACATGTACTGTATATGAGACTTATCTGGGACCTATCGACATGCATATACATGTAGATGTATATATATGGGACTTTGTAAATATATACATGTAGAATACACATGATTTTTCAAAGCAAAATACACCGTTTTTAATTGATCACAAAATATCAAAATTAGATTGGTAAATAGCTCGCCTTGTCTTCAATAACAGTTGTGAAATCTTCGTCTAATTCGATTTGTAGTTATAGATACATGAATATGTATATTATTAATGGTGTTCATGTATGGCCCTGTTTCAACCATGCTCATTTATGCCAAATTTGCATTGTGTCAAAATGCCAGCGTTTCGTGGATGGCGCGTGTGAAGAATCATTTTCCCCATGAATTTCCTGTCATGGTTTTTTTTCTAACAAATTTCGGTCGTTTTTCCCGTGTCATCCCAGTCAGGTTCTCCTGTACGTGCTTGGGCACCCAAATGCATTTTCCTTTTAATACATATATGTTATTCCCCCGCCGTGCTTTTTGATTATTGCCTAACGTGAACTTGGCTCAATCAGGAGTTTGCTCGAACGATTTCAATATTGTCAAAGGCAAAGTAAAAAATATAAGAAGAGCTGCACTAGGCTTTTAGTTGCGCTCTTCATGCTCAACATCCAAATAGCTTCATTACATGAGAGATGCTCGGTCCCCCCATACGATTTAGGGGTCCAGATGCTCCCTCCCCCCCCCCCCCACAGTCCCCTTTCCCTATATTGGTCTTGCGTGCCAGTTAGCAGTTTTTTCTCATTGATTTTCGCAGAATGCGTCTGTAAACGAATACAAAGAAACCCTCCTCACTTTATATTTGTTATTCACTGACTCTTGTGTTTCGTTGATAAGAAACAACAGATTATGAGCAGAGAGAGAGAGGCTTTGACGGGAAAATCTGCTACTGAAATTCGACACAAGAAACTGATTCTTTAGCCGAATTGCACGTCTCCTCTTGCATACAGATTCGCCTTTTTATGCCACTGCTCGTTGCTGGAACTCGAATTACCTCGAATAAAAATATGCAATTTTATACGGCTTTCAAATGCGCCTATTTTCGACTCGTTCGGAATTGAAGAAAGGCGAGAAACGATTTTTATGCCTCCGAAAATGGATATTTTTTGATGATTCAAACTACTTTCTGGCCAGAAACGATGAAGCGAAACGTCTTGGTTCGAAAGTTGGACGTCACGCATGACGCATTTTGAGCAGATGAATATATTGTAACACAATTAGGGTCTACTTTTTATAGTTATGTACTTTTTTTGTTAGGTATACCAAAGTATGGCCTGATCACCCCTGAACGATGGCAAACAATGCATACTCCGATGCACCTAAGGATTGCCATCTTCAAGGGACAGCACAGGTTTAGTTGGGTTTGGTCAGGACAAACAGAAAAAAACAGCTTGCACAGGTCTCAATCAATTCTACTCGGAGATTGATAGGCTTGAACGCAGTTCTAATACTAAATAAATAAAAACTGTTATATTAACTATTTTATTATCGTTGGCAAGTACATAATTTCAAAGTAAATGACAAATTTAGATATTTAATAAAAAATGATGTTCTCCTAAAATGGTTGCAGAAATGTGTCGCTAGATGTTGTTCCTACGTGTTTTTTCTCGAATTCAAGTGTGATTGTTTGTTTAGTACCTGATTCACATTATGACACAACGTCGTCATCTAGTGACGCATTTCTGTAACCTGTTTTTGGGAAATAAAAAATATAATTTTCTAAATTAATAATTATCTAATTTTCTATATCTACTAATCTATAATTTTCTAAATATACATTTACTTTGAAATTATGTACCGGTACTTGCCAACGATAATGAACAGGTAATATGATGCAATATTTTTATTTATGTAGCGTTAGAATTGCGTCCAAACCTGTCGATGCTTACATTGTATTTAATATATGCACGTTTGGAAAAAGGTCTATAGAAAGCAAATCGTAAGATTGTCACACGAAATACTGCAACAAAATGCAAATTTTTAAAGCAGTAATCCAATTATGATGCGTGAATCGCTGAGCAAAAATTGTATTTTGGTAGGTCATAGGCCATAGGGCACCAAGGCAGGGCAATAACAGAATCTTGATCATGTACAAAGCTACGAGGCTTGTTTACTATTTAAATTTCAATTAAATATTTGAATGCCCCACATAAGTTCAGGTTATACACGCTCATACAAATTAAATTTTAATAATAAATGAAAGGGCGATATTTCAAATTGAATATTTTCATGCAAGGGCATGTAATCCGAATAAGATTTGACATTTGCTCCATAGACGGCGCTATAAATTTTATCAAATGATTTTGTTGGACGCACAGTAAACAAGCTTGCTGCGCCCATTTGTGGCAATAGCTATAGAAAAATAGCACTATGGCACTATAATTTCTGTACTTTTGACCTCACTGTGTTGTTACTGTTGTTTCACCTCTTGACTTCTGCAGCATTCTGAACTTTGTTTGCTTCATTTTCTCCATTTATAACAAGGTTAAATTCCCAAAATTGGGTGACTCCTGTGCCGAAAGAAGCGTGCGTGTGGAAATATGAAACGTGGTAATGACATTTTGGTGGCAAATTTTCGTAGGTAACCCGATGACCATCAGCGGGCATACATTCCATTTGGCTCGCTACGTGCATCATCGCCTGGCCACTTATCGCCATGGCAACGGTCAGCCGGCGGTCATCCTCTATTGCCAGACGGATTTTGAAGACGTTGAAACCCAAGGAGCCATCGTCAACTTTAATCTTCTGCGGTCAGATGGTCACCACGTCGGGTTTGCAGAGGTGAGACAAAAATGAAACTTTGCCTTTCGTGACCCCTGACCCCTCCTCCCTACTTAGTCCTGCACTCCCCATATTGTCTCTTCAATTTCCCTCATCCGTGTCACGAAATGTCGGACTAGCAATCTAAGTGGACCGCGAGTGGACCTGAAGGACATTATTGTGCTTGGAATAGAAAAACTGACCAGCTTGCTGTGGAGCCTCTTGTTTTCTAATGAAAATTTGCCCTCAACGATTAAAATTGAGTACTTCTTTGGGAAGGTCAAGTGAGATTTTCGAAGTCATATCTTCGAAAAAAAAATGCTTCGCTCGAATTGCTGCTTCGGTTTTTTTAAATTGTGAAAACTGAGCATGATAGCTGAACAGCACATTTTATCCCTTGCTAAACTGGGTTTACGCTATATAACAAAACGTGTTATATTGCAAAGTTACACAACTTGTTTGAAAATTGTTTGCAGATGTCACGAACATTTTTTTCTTGCTGTATCGGCAAATATCAAAGGAGATAACAAATCTTTATATACACTTTATAAGACAACATTGTAATATAACAAATTAATTTTGAACATTGTTGCTCAATTTGTCATATGACGTCATAGGTTTTATAACATGTTATTGATGGTACGGGTTTTCTACGAGTAATTTTATGTAATAAATCTATACAAATTGTTTGAAAATGAGGGGGGGAAATGTTGCTTAAAACAACTCAGTATCGATGATCGACGTAATCAAATGGACGTTTTATAACAAGTTTATGAGTGTAGACGCGCTAAAACATGTTATAAATCGATATAATTACAGGTCCATTTACCTTTACCGACACATGATTGATATCATATAACCTGCTTCGATTTACTGTATAACAAGTTGTACAACAGAGTTAAAAACTAATGTATTATATGACAATGTTTTGTGATATACATGTACATGTAGTGTAGACCCAGCTTTATTGTTTTAATGATTATCACTTGACCTGTGGAATTTGCGGTTGAAGTAAGGAATGTATCGATTGCATCTATTAATCCTCTGTTTCAAAAGTAGCTAGCCTTGCAAGCAGTTCTCATCCATCCCAGTTAGCTGCAATCGATTTGTTCGATTCATCTGATAATTGATTTTGCTAATTTTCATGGTGGATTTTTCAGGTTGAAAAAATGGCTGCCGTCCACGACATTCATTTTCGAACCGGATGTATGTGCAACCCTGGAGCGTGTCAGAGGTATCTGAATTTGACTGCCGATGACCTGAAACATCATTTCCAGGTAAGAACATTTACACGCATTTACTAAACCAAAAATTTAGACATTAATTGGCTGATTTGAAGGCAATGATCTGTAATGATCTGGCAATGATCTGTAAATGATAGTTATGGCTGGGTTTATACTGATTTTGCATTTGCCGCTAATCACGTGCGAGCGTTGATTGGTTGAACAGACACACGTGCCGCTGCGCTTGGAGGTGGCGCACGTGACTACCGTGAGATTCCAAATAGGAAGACGTTCTATTTTGTAAAAGAACTCAATTGCTTTTTTTTCGATATGGCGTAAAATGACAATCAATATAGCCAACTTTACAGTTGTATTTCAAGTAAAAGGACCGTTAGCAGGTAACTACAGTATTATATTGATAGTTCTTAAAAACGATGAGTTTAAATTGTATTTTTAGCGTTGTTTAAATACAATTTAGCAATACGGGTCCATTATAAATTTCGTCAAATTCAGAATGTTGGTCTACATATATATGGAGTCATGACGTGAATTATTCGCAAACTAACTCTAAATCTTCTGCTTCCGAGTTAAGGAATAAAATTTCCTCTAAACACGTTCAACTTTACTTTGACGGAAGCCAAAGTCTCTTCAAATATAGATTAACATTTAGGATTCGTTGACGGAAAACGTTTTTTATCCTACTTGATCCACCTTAGTGCATGGAGAGTATGAGCCCAGAAGGGGGCGCTACCTGACTGTGTATTAATTATTTAAAAGCCATCCCAAGCTTTCTGCATTACTGTTGAAATATACGAATGGATTAGAAACGGAAATATTGCGAACTGATTCCGGCTGTGAATGAACGGAAACAATGCTTCAAATCGATTACTCCGAGCATGACTGCGTGATTTGGCGTTTGTGCAGTAGTCATTTTTTCCTACGCTGACGTTTAATTGCCTGGGATGAATTGACTATTTTAATCTATTTACGTTGGAACGCAGTGGAGCCATGTTTACTAATTGGTTGAACTGTGCACTACGGATGCCGATACCTGCTGGCCCACTGGGCATTTGTCAATGGCTCTGCGAATAACAAGATTATACCATTAAGGGATCATGGACAGAAGGGACCTACATGTACGTCATGGTGACGACTCAATTATATGCCTGTCTTATTTTTGCCTCATCCGAAAAGACAGCAAGTAGCTTCGTCATGTACATGTATTAATAAGCCCCATCGTGTTTGTTGTCGTTACAACCGTCTTGAAAAGCATTATCTGGGCAGTTTTCAAAGTACATATCAAACAAGTGTATTGGTGAGAATAAAGGTGTCCCCTGAAGTGCTTGCTTCATTTGCAAGTTTTGATTTACTTAGCTTTATTTAGCTTCTTATTGCAAATGATGCAAGCATTTCTGTAAGTAGTAATAATTAAATTGCCTAAAAATCTTAAACTCTATTCTAACTTTGTGACTTTCTTATGACAAATTTTGCTTTATTTCTCCTAATCGATAAATGTACAGTAGCATTCTTTATGGGGACCCTACACAGCTAGTAATACTGTCAGTAATGGGCGCTGTACATTAATGAAGATTATCCGGATTTTGGGACAGTTTACTGTCCGTAACGGAATAATGACAGTAACAGTTTTAAAATTTGGAAATAGTCAGGAAAGTTGAAAACTTGGGGAACCCGGCGCAATTCGAAGGGTATATAGAAATGCTTATATTTTCAGTACAAAGTTGTAAAAACCATGATTAAAATTCACCTTCTATCTCAATCTACAAGTTTACCAAGATTTTCTTAATTTGTACATGTATTTCATATCATGCGCTCTAAATGGATACTTGCATTTCAGTTAAAAATGCAGCATTATGGCTTATTCACATGTAAAGCATGCGTTTCGAGGACAACATATTTTCAAAATTGCTATCATTAGGGCCATTCAGTCATAATGTTCGGCAGGTTGACGACCGTGCAATCTTGTAAATATGGATCCTCACAGTTAAAAAACAACGCGAGCATTGGCATGAAATCACTATCAAAGTCTTGGCCCATTCTCATATCTAACGGTGTTTTGCTCCCTCATACTTCACTTCACAATTCCAACCCATGCACCAAAATGCATAACTACCTATATCCACCATGCCCAGCATCCTTGATTATCCTCTTGCATTTCCATTTCGAGATCAACAATCAAATGCTGAACTGCAATCAGCTGGAAAGTTGTTTTTTTGGATGTAATCGTTGGCTAATAATGCTCCTTATTGACATGATTCTGGTAAACGTCTGTTTGTCGTTGTCGAATCCTACTTGAACATGATGCAGACCAGTCAAATTTGTGATCTTGACGTAAATTTCAGTCTAGACAAGTAACAGTTGGTCATCTCAGATGGCTAACAAGTAACTTGTTATTTGTAGTAGACACTTTGGCAGATGACTGAATGGTGGAAAAGTCTGGAATTGATTTGGTATGGAAAAGTCATAGAAATTCATATAATATATTCAGACAAGCTCAGCCAAATTTCAACTTTTTTGATAATTATAAAAAGTCTCAAAAAAATTCATATAATGTCTGGAAATTTTTTGAGGCTCAATCTGATCTGGGTCTCTTCATCCGAATCTGTTCATGATTTTACCACTGCGTAAGGGCATAAATACATGAAACTGACATGAACATACAGTGTAAATACAGGCTGCAAACGAATCGATAACTCCCAAGTTTTAAAATGTGGTTGGCTAATCGCATGACTTGGTGCTTTCTGGAGTAAAAATATGTAAAAGCCGTAAAAACTGTTGTTTTAAATGGCATGAAATTTTTTAAAAAAGTGTCTGGAAAGCCTGGAAAAGTCCGGGAAATTGAAGATCGGTCGGTCTCCTTGTTTAAATGAACCACAAGCTACCCACCTGGTCATAAGTTATTGCAAAACCCCTTTGTTGAACATTGAGAAACAACAAAAGAAAAAAACAATAACAAACACGTGTGCATTCAACACACCTCTCTACAAATCTGGTCTTTTTCTACCACGTATATTGTCAAAGCTTTTCCAAACAGAATCAAATCTCGTATTTGAACATCCCATTGTGCTTCTAACGCTCAAGATTTATGGCAATATCCAAAGAACTGTTGCAGTGCAGAGTATTAAAGGTGTTTTTAATGTCTAAGAAAAAACTGTCGCAACTGTTCTTTCCCTCGAATTGTTCGTGCATGCAACACAAAGGGAATTTAAATTAATGAGCTAGCGGAAGGGGAAATTTTATGAATAACGAGAGATTGTCTAATAATCTCCGTGTATTTTTTAAGTTGCCACAGTTCGTGTGTTCATTATATACGTGCAAAGTTTGCATTGTTAATGGCGCTATTAGGGGGTAGATTATGGCGCGTGTTTAGTTTTTTTACTGCCTTCCCTCATCTTTGTAAGTTATTAGATCGAGCGTGTTTGCCATAATTTCTCCCACCGTTTTGTCATCAATCTCGACAAAACTGTAAACGTCTTCTCACCGGGTCTTCATATTTTATATCTCACTCGCATATGCTTTTACGTCCCTGTTATGCTAGAAAAAATGTCTTTATTTAACGTGATTAATGTAATGCTTGATATTATCTCTTCTGGTGAAACGGTCTTAAATCTCAAGTACGCTCTATATATTATATTATCTAAATTAATTTACCTACAGTACATCTTCATTTCGAACGGATATACTTTAGAGTACACGGAGTCCCTGTTCCAAAAACAAGTAGTTCTTAAGTAGAGCTTCAGTAGAGTTGATATGTACGAAACTTTCGATCTGCCCTCGTATATGCAAAGTGCCGGAATGTAGAAATAAAAAATTACACTTAAAATGACCTGACCTTATCCTACCTAATACAGTATAACAACGTAATGTCGGCTTTAGCTGCCCCTAACCGCCAGGCAATTTGAACATAATACCTGCTCCAAATTAGACGTTGGAATATTATATCATTACTGTTTCGTGATTTTCAGACGCCTTCCCTCATGTCTCACTATTCGATTTTGTCGCCATTTTTCATCTCCCATCCCCATAACGTAATCATTGACCGAATGAAATTCGAATTGAGAAATATTTTTTATAAAAATATGAGCATAAATCATGGGTTTTAGTAATACAAAAGCACATTTTCAAATGAAAACGCTAAATACAATTTTTTGTTGCAATACTGGATGACAAATGATGGATTTTAACTCAATGTTTTATCAAACAACAATGATGACATCATTTTGCCAACCCGCGACCCTCACTTCCGTCGTCATTTGGATATCCCCTCACCCTAAGATAATGACATATTACTTGAACACCCCCAAATGTGCACACAACAAAGGACCTGAAAAAATTGGACAGCTAGCAAACGCATACATTTTGAGGTACAATTAAAATTTTGAGCCAGGGCCTGTTACAAAATACACATTTTCGAATATTTCGAATTTAATTTTAAAAAGTTATTTTGAATTTGCACTTTAGTTTTGATATTTATTTTTGAATTAAATAAAATTAAAATGGCTATAGAACAGTAATCGTGAAAGTTATTTTGCATTTTGTTAAAATTAAAATATATTTTTGAATTAAATTAAAACAATCTTGCTTTACTCCGAGTTGCATCTCGAAGAGAGAATGCTGCATACTAAACAAGCAGGTATGATTCCCGCACGATTTTTGTTTATGGAGTACATCAGCATTTAAGATTTAATACCTAAGAATTCCCCCGCATCTTTCATGTTTTGAAGATGCTCGCGTCGTGCTCAAATTTATTTGCATAACTGAGTTCGCTGTACGTGCCCTAATCCATTTTTAAGAGTCACGTGATTGGGTCACCCTCGTCTACTTATCTCAGTCTCGATCAAGCGTTCAGCATTATCGGCATAAATGTTTCTTGTTATGCAAATCTTTGACTAGGAAAAGAGGCTGAAACCTATAAGGCTCTACATGTACTTGCCTTCCCATATGCCTCGTGCCCGTCGTGATTATTATTCATTGGCTTGAGCATCTGCAGTGCGGCCAAATCGAAATTCTCGACGGAAATCAATGCGAGTTCCGGTCCAAGGGGTTACTTCTCCGTGTATCTTAACGTGGCTCTGACACCAATCAATACCAGGAGATAATATCAGGTTAGATAGCGCCGGAGACACCTTGCTCGCTTCTGCGATACATTATCGCCGACAAAAGAATTCTTGACACTTTGCGAACAAATTTCTATGCCATGGCAGGGCCAGCTAGGACATCGATTCTGGATGGTGCTATTTTGAAAAACCCCTTCTATGACACCCTTTGACGATGAAAGGTCTTGAAAGGATCGAGAAGCCCTTGCTAACCAGGGTCGATTAGACCTTCTTCGAAATTCCTAGCTCCCAAAATTCAGCGCTGCAACATGCTGATTTTACTTATTTTTGAAAATGCCAATGAAGGATTGGTACGACATAGCACTGCTTTCAAATTCTTTCGTATTCGGTATATTTTGAATTTAATTAAACTTACAACTTTATTTTGAAATTTATTTTGAATTTAATTAAATTTGAAACTTGATTTTGAAATTTATCTTGAATTTAATTAAATTTAAAACTTGATTTTGAAATTTATTTTGAATTTAATTAAAAATAAAACTTGATTTTTAAATTTATATTGAATTTGATTATTGTTCTATATTAAAATCGTGATTATTAAAAGTGCTTTATTGAAATAAAAAAAATATTTTTTATATTTAATTGAAATTAATAAAAATCAGAATGTAATTTCGCAATTTAATCCTGGTTTTACATAAGCTGTGTACGTTTTACATGGTTATCTACCGGGTACATATACTGCATTTCATAAATTTGCTTCCAGCATTACTTCTGACGCATAACTTTTGCGAGCAGGAGTTATCTACAGAACCGGTATATCCAGGCCTGTTAGTTTACTTTGCACTTATAATTATTCAGTATTGTATCCCAATATTTTATAAAACAGCGATGATGACATCATCATTTGGCCGTCCCCCTCACTTCCCTTACTTGTTTTGCTGTTTTGCGTTTATTCGTTTTTTGTGCCCACCCCAGTTTAAATTAACCAAAAAAGTATCGATATTGTACATTGTACATAAAATAAGTAAATAACCGTCACCAAAGTAACAAAATACGGTACACTCGTTCCGAAGCAAGTTCTTTTTAGAGAACTCAGTAGAAATTAATTTAAATACATCTGAGTATGTCAGCGGAATACATGTACTGTATGTACGGTCTAAAATTGACTGGAATGGCAAGTACGCACTTCAGTTTAGATCGCGAGGTACATTTCTGCTGCTTGGCTGGCCTTTTGGCCTCAATTTTGGCTAAAGTATGTCGTAAAAGCGAACGTGCGACGCTCTGACAATTTTCAAGATCAACCAACATCCGAGAGTTAATTGTTTGTGGGGCTGCAAGTTTTAAAATGTTTCTGCGAATTTCGTGTTTAGATTCGCCCGGGGAATACTCGCGTACTTCCGAGTTGCCATCTGGAGGGGAAATGCTCCGAGGACTTAATTCAATTTTTGATGGCTTTACGCGGAGTCTAGCAGCCAGCAAAAACACGTGGTAATGACGGGAAGACCCAATCTAAAATTACGCCATTCCTGATCCAGGGTTAAGCTAGGGCGCCCCTACTTAAACTTTCACCATCAGAACTAACTCGAATTAGAATGGAGGATGCTGAAAAAATAACGCTGCAGGTCCCAAGATGCCACTCCTGCTTTCTTCATCCAAGACTAACCTCATTAAAGTTTCAGGAATTTATGGAGCAGCCGAGCATGCTTGACTCTAATACACTGTTAATTATGTATTGGTCAACGAGCCAGTAATGCTGACCAGCGATGGGTTTTAAAGGCGGTTTTACTCTTCCTAGTTGAAAATACTAATGCCCTTACCCAGTATATAATCTGCCACTGGGTCACATCTGTCATCTATAAGCACTACTCCTTCAGCAGATTTGATATGTACTGTATATGCTAAAATTACAAATAAAAATGTTACAATTGACGTAATCTAGCCTGGGCTACCCTTTGAAGATGGCAATCCTTGAATACACCTGCGTTCGCATGATTTGCCATCTTTCAGTGGTTGGCAGTTTCACCTATGGTGGCGTTCAAATATTATGTCCTTACATTTTCGTGACTTTCAGACCCCTCGTCAACAAAGCACCCTTGTCAAAAGCACAATTTTAAAAGAAAAACACGTCGTATGCGTAATATTTTTTTTGTAACAATAGCTGACGAATGATGGATTTGAACCCTGTGCTTTATAAAACAGCAATGTTGACGTCATTATCTAGCTGCCAAAGATAATTCGTACTTTTATCGCGTTGCCGACTGCCTTCAAACTATGCATCCGTTCATAAATGTCAGAGAAATTCTGGCGCCACCCTGTAGTTTGGTTATTTTACCATCGATTCGGACGTTGGTTTCATCGAAGTTGCTAGCGATTTGTGGTTCGTCGTGTAATCGCTGGCCCGAGGCACAGTTCGGTTATAAATATTAAAACGCCGTCTTTTTTTTATCGACGCATATTTTCCCCATTTTGCGAATATTAAACTTTCGGTATCGTTCGCACATATCGTCCAAAATGGCTGTTGCTCGGATATCTACTTCGGATATGTAATTCCGCTGCGTGATGGCCCTTTAGGGGGTCGTTACCCGTGTTATTTCCACACCAATCTGACAATTTTCCCAGAGTTTTCTTGTTTCCTCTAAGGCCAAGGGATCCACTTATCTCGAGCACGGGCTGCTTCCGTGCCGTAATGTCATCGGATGTGACATAACCCCAAAAACCCCTCCCCCATCCCACCATCGAGCAACTTGCCAGCTTCATATTGATTTCTTGGGCGATGCTCCTACTAGGAATAACTTATAAGATTGGGAAAATACGCTTTTTTTCGGGGCGATTTAGGCAAATTCGCTTCCAATTTTTTATCAATCAAATAAGACTCACTTCCGAACTACGTCAGCGTTTGGCAAACTTTACTTCAGCAATTGCGAAGTACTCAGTGTGTACTTTATAGCACCGCAAGACGACCATGCGCCATCTAGCGACCATTCGAAGAAACTGGAATTTGAGTGGGCTTCACCTAATGGCTCGCAGGCTGGCAGGGATTGCCTGGTGGTTAGGGGCAGCTATAGCCATTATGTCGTTAGGCATGTTTAGGTTAGGGTAAAAACCAAAAAAAAAATGCAACCAAATGGACACAAAAATAGATTTGAAAAAGATAAATTTCGTAAGTTAGGACAGGTGCCATTCTGGAATACTAGACAAGTAGAGTTGAAATCTAACCAATAGGTACATTTGTGGACAATATATCTCAAAAGTGGCACTCCCTCCTCCTATAAGTAAGGGAACCTTACGCCATCACTTCCAAATTCTGCTCAGTTTTAAATTGACATTTTTACTTCGTTTGAAAGTTTTCGGAGATGGAGTGAATGGAAATTATTATCGACTTGTAGGCTAACAATTTTACAAAAAGGAGCCAGAATATATAGTGATGTTCAAAATGATGGCACTCTGTTTGTCTTCCACTTGACAAGGGGGATGACCCAAGATGAGTGACCACGTTATTTTGACATACTGTCCATACTTTGTTGAATCTGCAAAATGGGATCTGGGCGGACCTCAACTCGATGTGTAATGTCAGTCGACTACTAGGATGACAACTTGACAAAGTTGATTCAGCCGCTAAATAACATTTTTGCATTTCATATCCCATTTTTAACCTTTGCAAAAAGCCTATTCTTCGCCATAAAATTGAATTTCCCAAATGCTGGAAATGCCCTAAAATGCTCGAGTTGTTTCATGTTGCATCCAATAGAAATGTACCCAGTATGACACGAAGATCGATCGGGTACAACTTATACAGTATGTATGTAAGAAAACGTTTCTTATGTAAGTTCAAGTCAACGATTTTTTATAAATTATAAAAAACTTCGCACAGCAGTCGTTTTATCATGTTATAATTGCGACAACGAGACGAAGAAACAATTCGATTTCTCAATAGCTGGTTATTCCGAAATATTTAAGAGCAATAAGAGCAATATGGGGGACACATGCTATTAACTAATCCTAGAATACAAAGGGCAATTTTGGCCCTAACCTATGTAAGTGATTGCCCATGTCGGCTGCCCTTGAACATTAAACCATATTTGTTCACTAGTGGGAATTATTGATCCTATAAATGGTTGTTTGTATTTGGTGTATTAGGTATTTAACTACCAACAGTTATATGTACGTAAATTCACCAGCTATAAACAGTTATCCATGGCATGACTGATTTGCATAAATGGATAAGTATGGTGGCATGTTCATATACATCCTACAGGGTCAGTAATTTTCTTCCTATGGTCCTCACCGACTTCCCTCATCAGTTTGAATAAGGAAATATTTTTTATTCGAATGTCATTCATTTTTATCACATTTTCGCCATTTTATTTTTTTGGTCTTAAGGTTAGGGCCAAGATGATCATTTGAATTCTAGGACCTAATGCCCGCTGATTTTGTTCATGTAAATAACATGTGGCGCCCACCCATACATTGCTAATTAATTGTTACTTTGGGTCCAAGTGCCATAATAGAAATTTGTTGGCCTTAGTATGGAAACTTTTTTCCCACCTGGTATAGCGTTTTATAAGGTGAACACCAAGTCAACCATTCAAACAACTTCGGAGCATACAGTTGCTTTAAAAGTCATTATTACCGCTAAATATATTTACCATCATGCACAGGGTATCCATAAAAATGGCAGAATATTTAATAAATATCATTGAGTTTTGTATCCAACATAACAATTACAAACAAAGCCTTGAGAGATGCTTGTTTGATGTTATAAGACTCGATCACCGTACATGTACATGTATCTCTAACAGTATGGCCGCAAAAAAAAATTACGAAACCGCTGCAATCTCTTACAGAAACCCTGTATAGAATGAGTTTTTCTCCCAATCTTTACTTGTATTTTAAATTTATAAAGTGCGATTATCAGCACGAAACAGACTAGAAATAAAAAATATTGTTGTCTATATATAGGTATATCGTAATATTTCTGGCTTTTTAATTCATCTTGCTTCGTTTCGAAATTATTTTATGCGAAGAAAGTCATATTGTTGTCTGACATTTTCGTTGACATACAAGTTAATAGCCACGACAGGCGGTTTGGATCTTCTTGAAACTTATCTTGGGAATCAGTAAGAAATGTCTGCTAATGAAAACTATACAGATAAGTCGAATATTGATCCGATGATAGTCGCAAAAAGAGTAGAAAAGCAACGCGTGCTTTATAAGTATTTCAAAGATATCAAAGTTTTTTCCTATTTTTTTTAGCTGACGCAGTTTGAGAATTGAAGAAAATGTGTATTTCATTGCTGGGGTATATGGGGATAATGAAGGGGAGCAGGGGGATAAAGCCTCTTATGTCCTCCCCTTTTTTACTTCTTTTTGCTTACATGAATGAGAAGTTATAAGAAAAGCGAGGCCTGCAGTGGCTGTCACATAACGGAAAATGAAGGCATTTTACATTTTACTTATCATCCCAAAGGAATTCTGAAATATCGGCAGTGGGTGTACATCAATTTATCGTACGACACTAATCCCCTAGATCTATGTTGCGAAATGCGGAACATCTAGCGGGGAAAAACAGAGCTTCTTTATTTTTGCAGAAAAAATAATATATAAAAAATCCAATATTACTCGAGCACTCGCTGGAAACTGTCTTCGGCAATGAGGAATGTTTTGCCATGCTTGAAAACAGTTTCAGAAAAGAAGGACAAAAAATCCATAAAACGTTTGTGCAACATTCCCAAAAAAATCGCTATTTCTTGGTGAAGCCATTGAACACTATACGAGTTGTATTGGCATTATTTTTTATTTATTTATCGACAACGAGCCAATTTTGTTCGCTGAAGTTTAGGCGACATTTTCAGGAAACGCAACCGCATTCAACCTCGTTTTTTTAATGCTGTAAATTCATTTTCCTTTTCAAACATAAATAATAAATAATAGTGCGTAGCAAAAATGAAAGGGAATAGAACGACTTTCAAAACTCAGCTTGCATTATTTCCAAGAAAATAATGCAGTTTCTTTAAAAATGCTCCTTTCTCAGGGGTCTCGGTGATATGAATAAATATGAGCATAAGCTCATTCTTTGTTGAAGTAATATATTCGAGTGCATGATTCATGCCTGCTTTAAACAGTGACTTTTGAAAAAGGAATTTGATGCAAATTTTGCTCACGATGATGCTCATGTTGTTGTCCTTGCTGTGGTCTCCATTTCAAATTTGATGTCAGGGGAGGCGATGATCACAGAAGTTATAAATTACAAATTATGCACATTTTTGAGCCTGAGAATTTGGCTACAAGATACTACCAAACTGCTTACTCAACTTGTTTGAATATTAATATGCTTTTTTTTTAAATGATGAGATAATTTTCGGGTATACTTTGGTAAGTCCCTGCTCCAGCATAGACATTATATACCCTATAAGAAAGTGGGTTTATCCTAAGTTAATTTAGGTGAGGTTAAATTAAACACAAAATAATGAAAAGGATAAATTACGACACCTTACAGGTATGACAGGCATACTAGACATACTTGTACACATTCTTGTATACTATACATATTCATTCTTGTTTATTAGAAATATGAATATTATGAGCACATTTGAAACGGGGACTTCACCGAAGTTTATCCCAATTTTAAAAAAAAATAAAGAAATGGACCTCCACGATCACTGTAAATAAATTAAACTACTGAATTTATTATTCTCAAAGGAAACTTTGCTTCTAAATCTCCCCTTGTTTCCCTTAATAAATTCTGGAAATTCACTTTACGAAGTTAGCATAAACTGTCCTGATTAATAAATTTAAGATGGTTTAAGAAATTAATCATGAAGAAAAGAATTCATGAAATTAATCTAGCAGCCTATTTTGAAATTGTTAATGTTTTTTTCCAATGCTTCTTTAAGTTTAATTAGTACATGTACACGTTTCAAAGTTTTGATAAATGGGGATATTATATCAACCCTACCCCAGCGTGGTATAAAGACAATTATTTTCTAATTAAATTCTTTCTGCCATGTGCCAAAAGTTTTCAATATTTATTAGCAGTTAATTTCCAGCATCGTTTTCCAGGAGAAATAATATGAGCTCAGTTGGCAACTGGTGATACATCAATTTACGTAACTGGTGTTCAATTTCATTTAAGAAAACTACAGTAAAACTTCGGAAAATTGTACATGTGGTGTGGTGAATTTCAGTCTAAAATGGCGTCTTCTGTCCCTCGAACACGGTTAATGTTATTAAGCATTTTTTGATGAAATGTGCTGGATGTAACGCCTCTTGTGCGCCAAATTAAATTTGAAAAACACGAGCTTCCTTCTCGCTTCTTGCCAAACGAAGTTTAATCTAGTTTCGCTAAGATGTCATCGTTGCAATAAGGTAATAATAAAATGTCACAACTGGGAAAAAGCACGTGGCAAGCTCTCCACACCCGTTTCAACCATTTTTCACAAATTAGATTTTCAGTTTGAGTTTGCCAAAGGAAACAAACAGCCGAGCGGAGAAATTCAATAATTGGCAATTTTCTCCTTACTCTTGTTTCAATAAAACTGCAACATAATACCGCACTCGCATTAAAGACATGCTAACTTTTCTTAATTAAACGACAACGCGGTAATTACGTGTCTCGGAAATCCCACCAGCGTGAAATCGATATTCGTTTAAGCAGAAATGAGAATGCTCCGTCTATTGATTTAGGCTACGCCATTAAACTATGGTGTTGAAAAAGGAAAAGACCTACGAAATTTAGACGCCATGTTGCATGGGAAATCCATACCTGCATTGGTTAGAAATTAAAATTAACATAATTCATGCTTGTACATATTTGTCCTACAAATTTATACATAATGTTTGCATTTCAACTCTACTTGTCTGGTGTACAGGAATGACACCTATCCTAGCTGTCAGAATTTTTTTCTTTGTTTTGTGTTTGACCTATCATAACATGTAACGTTACCTAACCAAACTTAATAACGTAATGGCTGATTTAGCTGCTCCTAACCCTCACAGATTTAAGTATGCAATCAATTGAATTTAATTGAATTGAACTGATTTAGCTGCTCCTAGCCCCCAGGCAATCCCTGCCAGCTTAAAGGCCTTTAGGAGAAACCCGCTTTCTTATAGTGTCTATGCTGGAGCAGGGCCTATACCGAGGGGACGTGCAAGTGAATGATGTCAAATGCTGACATAAGGGACCGTGTATGTATTACGTAACGAAAATTTTGCCCTTTATAGAAACGCACCCACACTCTGTAACAATCTGTGCCACTTTGCAGACTACCTACACTAGTGTTGCGTAACCTATTGATACAAAAAATTTATTTTCACCCATGGGTTTTACATGTATATGTAACTGGTAGCTTATACAGGACCTAGTGTACCATTCTGCAATTGATTCTAATAATCTAAACTGCATGGCATTTTGTACACCAGCCCTTAACACCCTGTAACATTTTGCAGACTACCCACCCCTAGTATTACGTAACATATATACAATTTGTTTATTTTCACACATGGGTTTTATATGTAACTGGTAGGTTATACTGGCCCTACCAGTAGTGTACCATTTGTGATTCTGCAATATGTTACTGATGACAATGTTTTTGGTTTAGACATCTCCGTCAATCCATTGCAAATCTGAATTGCACGTACTAGAAGTTATGACATTATTTGGACGCCCCCTTAGGAACTTTATTGTAAAACTCGACAATGGTTCGTTCAACTACTTTTGGGCAAAAAAAAAAAAAAAACATGAAATATTTGGACCAAATTTGGCACCCTGTAGCATTGCTTTAGGCAGATTCAGGAAACCCCGGGAATTGTGTGAAATTGTGTAAATGTACAAGTATTTAGTTATGGGCAGTAATTGTGTATAGAGGAGAGGGGCCCTAAACCATCTTTGTGCCAGACACTGTTAACCCGCCCCGGTTGTAGCTCGATGCAGTCTCTCTACTTCTACTTATAACGTGAAAATCAATATTGAAATATTTTCAAGCTTAATTCCTTGCTGATTAATTATGCATATCTCGCAAATAAATGCGGAAATTCTTTTTTTCTCCTATTTGCGTAATTCCAGTCGTGGAAAAAAAACTGCGTTGCTCAGCAGCACTAAATTCCTGATATCCAGCATAGAATTTAATTAATTCGTCTTAATCGAATTTGCGAATGAATATTGCGTGTATTCAATATGCTTTGATTGCAAATTCCACTGTCAATACAGTTTGATATGCAATAATGGAATGCGACATGTCTGGCTTAGAAACAAAATTGGTTTTTCAGTCTCTGAGCGTAGACAGAGGTTGGCTCCATGCAAGGGTATAGAATCTCCTAGAACGGTTTAGAATTTCAGCGGAAATCGGTTAAAATTATTAATAGTAATTATAAAATGCTCAACCACACGTTTGGTCTGAGCGAATTTGTGGACAAAAAAATTATAGCAGGCAAACATATCAATTTTCTTTTGGTTTAATTGTAGATTTTGACATAATTGGCCATATTATGGTCAATTGTTAGCGCTTTCTATAGCCATTGAATTGAGTATTCTTGAAATCCTACGCATGTATTTTCCACCATGCAGCGTGTATCTTTCAATTCGGATTTCCTTATTTGTCCAGATGTATTTTTTATACGAATTCTTGCTTCATGCCACGGTTTTATATCTCCGTAAACTCGATCTCTTATTTTCCATCCCATTCAGAACAGATTGAATTTTGTTATAAATATGGGATCTGATTGGAAGCAATCAAGTTTGATGCGACTATGATGATGTTCACTTGGGCGGAAAACGTGATATTGCGAGAAAACAGCCCAACAGCGACGAATTTAATATTGGAAATGAAGGGAAGGAAATAGCCGTTTGAGAAAACCTAATACAGGGTGACACACGAGCTTGTGTAGTTTCGAAAACTTAATAAGACCATTTACACGTACAGTGAAACGAAAACCAAACTGCCATTTTGAAATAACGATGCTTTCGCGGAAATAATATCGTGAAACTTCACCATTTCACAGGTTGCAAATACTGTAGTTAGCCTTGAATTTCATAAGTTATTTTGCATTATATACATGCATAAAGCATGAAACAACTTTTGGATAATCACGTATACGTGTACTTTCTTATAGCGTAGTGCTTCCCAAACTATCATCAGGGTTCCCCAGACCTGGAAAAGACAGGGAAAATTGAGTTACTTTGAGAATATAAGGGAAATTCAAAAAAAAATAATATATTTTGCATAGATAGTTATTAATTAGCACTGAAATCAAGAGCTGCCAAGCAATTCTTTAAAAGATTTTAACAAAACTAATCACAAATTGCCGTTTCCTTTTGAAAATTTGCGTTCTATCTCCTGCTTATATATAATAAGCAATAAATCAAGCATTTCTAACATTGGCATATCATATGTTTGTATTTTCAATAGCCAGGATGGTCAGGAAAATTTGTTTTAAAACCTGGAAAAGGCAGGAAACTTAAATGTCATCTCTGGGTTAACGCTGGTCCTTCATTATCCAAAAATCACGCCTCAAAAAATCCTTGTTATGCACAAAACCATTTGTCAGAAAGTACTTTTTACTCAGTTCAGGAAAAATATTCATTGATTCATCAGCAAAAATGATTGAATTTAATAATGAATATTTTTTTAGATTATTTACGACTGGTCTCTTTCTTCAGAGTACACTCTACACTTTTATGGTAAATTATAATGGATACCCAATTTTGGGTAATTTAAACAGGTTTGAGTAGCAGGGTTATAGTCCCTCCTCCAAAAAAAGCAACCACCTAACCTAAATCTCCCAAAGGCAAGGTATTAGGGGCCATCCATAAAGGACGTCCTGGAATTTTCGTGCTTTTTTGACCCCCCC
>JAQGAF010001368.1:0-31779 GCA_034687865.1 Kryphioiulus occultus | reverse complement strand
TATTTCGTGATAGCAATATGGCCAATAGCTATCAATGGCTTGTGAAATCATACCCATCAATTGAATTTGGACGCATGCCATTTAATAACATTTCAAATAATTCAAAACAATAATAGTCATATTTTCAGACAATTGGCAATCTGAATTGTTTTCTAATGATATTTTTACTTGGGCATGTACAAATGTGAAAGGTTTAGGACGGCATGCAATTTTCTAAATCCCAGGTCTCAAGAATTATTAGCGAAAGTTGCGATATATCACTGGTAAATTGGCACCGCACCATGAATGTTATAACTATAGTGAGCTTTATGGTATTACAAACAACGTGCACTGGAAGCCATCTCTTTTTCAATATCTATAAACGCGCCAAAAACGATTTTAATTAATCTGAATCGAAATTAATAAAGCATGTGAGATACCAGGTTGAAAAGGACAAATTGACTGTACATGTATACAGCCCTTAACGGCTTTTCGGTGTTTATGGAAAGCCCTTGAAGTCCAGCAATGCAAATTTATGCAAATGTGAGGCCTGTGCAGAGCATGCATGACAGAAATAGCTTTCACTTGAGGTTATATTTGTGTCATGGATGCATGAGGATGGGGTCGTCCTGTACTGGAGACCCCCAGCCTTTCGGTCTCCCACAGCGCTCGTGCATAGGTTCCATGACAGTAGTGACAAGTAACTTATCACGGGGTGCGCGTCAGTTACATAACTGGAGGAATCTGGGATTTCTTTATCATTTTTATGGTGAAATTGATATGGATGCTCTCGTCAATTATAATACGGACATGCCGAATGTGGTTGTTCGCGTGCACGCGATGCCTGCTTAGAATGGAGTGAAAGTGATATGCAGAATTGCAAGATGTTGCAAGTGAGAATTTGGTAATCTTACATTTTTTAATTGTAAATAAAACATTAAATTATTCGGTAAATATTGGGTAAACATGGGTATTTGTTGGACATTTTGCCATAACGAAAAATATGATTAACTTTATGTTGAAAATACATGAATTATTATAGTCGCAAGTGGAAAAAATTAGCCAATTTCTTATTTCAACTTGAAATAAATTTCCAGTTCAATATTTAACATTCCTTACTCCTTATAAGGGCGCGTATCATAAAATACATGCATGCACGCAAATTCGACTCGGCAATATGGTAATCATTTACTGAATAAGTTTTGCTCATTATTGATCATCATAATTAAGTTGTATTAGAGAAGAATTGTGTACCTTACATAACTTGAAATTATATGAAAAATGTCGTATTTCGTTAGTTCAAAACTGACTTTCATTAAAGGCACTTTTAAGTGCATGACGTGTGGGGGTTAAAATTCACACAGTGCTGCATCAAATTTTGGGCATGTTTTGTTTGTTGCACATATCAATATAGAGGTAGTTACATGTAACTGGATGTACATGTAACATATTAAGTTTTGTTTGAGAAGAATTATGGACCTTACATTACTTGAACTTATAATGAAGAAATCTCGTATTTAATTACTGTAGGCACTTTATGTGCATGTTGGGGCTAAACATTCACACAGTGCTACATGCATTTTAAAAATTCTAACTTATCTATGTAAATAGTTTCAGCATGTTTTATTAGGTTCTTTTAATTTGTTTTTATTCGTTGCACATAACAATATAAAGGTGGTTACATGTGTATGTACATGTCAGTGTATGTACGAGTTCCTAAGAGTATTGCTTACAATGCATGTAATGTTTCTTGGGTGATAGAACATTAAAAATTAATATACATGTAGCTCGACTGATAATTTGAAACGTTTAACAATAGTGTCAAACAATTACGCAATATTGCGATTTTAAATATGCATGTATAAACCGCGTCCTTTTTATATTTCTAAAATTAATATCCATTTGATTTTTGAAAACAAATTATGTTTTGCATGTTTTACATTAAATTTTGTGGCATAGGCCCATCATGCCAACGTAGGTGACAATTTGGTTTCAGTCGTTTCGCTGCATCAAGCTTGGAAAACAGCCATGCATGGACCTCAGGCCTATAACCTGTGCATATGATTAACTAACTGTTCCTATTTCGTGCCACCTTTTTAAAAACATATACTGTACATGTTTTGTTGAAGACCATAAGATAGGCCTACATTCGATTTGCGTTATATCATATACATGTACGTAGCGTTTAGATTGTGCAGCTCCGAAAGGACCAAAACCAATGCATATACTGTATAGGTTAAACAGAAATTTATTTAGGTCCTATGAGTTGATTATCTAAACTCTCGACTCAATATTACAATTTGTGTCCATTCCTATTCAAATACAGCATTATTAACCATTTTCAAACAGCGTTGGTGTAAAAATATATGGGGTATATTTACCAAATTTATTTTATAGTTAGGTCTAAATTGTTATTGTATTGTTTTATCGCTAACATTGTTTACATATGAACAACGTCTGGGCATGTTGATATGGAATGTTTATAGATGTATACATGTATTGGAACTTAAATGGCGTCCGACTAGGTGAACATTCTTCTCATTCAGAAAACATTTTAAGGTCGTGTTTAAGCGAATTTGCATGTTTCGAAATCTTACTGGGTCGAATGCAAAACTGCATTAGAATTGCCTTAATTCACTTCTAACATCTTATTGTGTGGTTTGTTATCGATGTAAACATTTATATAATTAATAATTAGCAGAACAATCGAATATTTCAAGGCAATTAATTAACTTCATGGTAGGAAATGTGACCAATATAATTATTCCCAATTCTATTAATTATCTCACAGTCAGCATCGGTAATGCCATTATGTTGGACCAGTAAGGTTACGGTCTATTTGTCCTACTTGCATCTCGAAAATACAGCATTTGTTGTATAAATAAATAGAAAATCGTTGCACATATCAAAAAATATTCATAATATTCATAAAAACGTTTTGGGTGCGTTAAAAACCCCTTTTCAAGAGCATGAACTTGTGCAAATATCGAACAACGCCATTTTCGCTTCGGTTTTAAAAGAAGGACAAAATGGCCACATTTTCAATTTCTGTAGCATGCTAATTTTAAAACGCTCAGTGGACAATCCAAAACACAAAAGAATAACAATGTTTGCAACGTTTCTCCAAGCATCGTTCTGGCCAGAACGTGTCTTACCTGCAACGCTGCCGTTGTTTCTTCAGCAAAGTTTCTTCTCGAAAACGTAGTCGAAATCGCAAAAACCTGCGAAACTTGTTAATTCCCAACGTGTTTAGCGACAAATAACCCTTGGCCGCATAAAAGAACTGCATTCAATCACGACTTTAGAATTATAGTATATTTATAGAAAGCGTAGGCTACGCGTCGTAACATTATTAAAGTTTCACAAATGAACGTGTGCTTGAGTGGCTGCAGGACCTGGAATTGGGATAACAAGCCATTCCTTGCCTGTTTTCATTGGACAGATGCTTTTCCGTGGAGTTATACATGGCATGGGGCCGGAGTAGCTTACATGAAGTTTTTCATTGGGCATCGACCAGGCCCGTGTGGGGATGTCTGTAACTTTGGGAAGCTATTTTTTCGGGTGTGTGGGGTCATGCGCCGTTGGCGAAAATTTTACAAAAATAAAATCAAATAAAAAATGATGGATTTTGAGACATTTCTTAAAAATTTTATGAATTTTTCAGAAATTTTTGCATCTGTTTTTCTCAACTGGGGAGGGGGGTTAACACCTAAAACTCCTCCCTTGCGCACAGCCCTGGCATCGACAGAAGCTAATGGCAGCAACGACCTCCTCGAAGATCAGTTGGAAAAAAAGCGTTTTTTATCCATGGAAATGATGTCGAAATAGGTCCCCTATAACAGCACTGCGTGCATGCAAATGTTTTTCAAACATCTGCCTCACGGAAAGTATAGAACAGCACACGTTGATATCAAATTTATGTATTAACATTTTTAAATACATTGTAGCACTTGGCGTACTTTACTCATTAATCATTATCATCTCACTTTCGACGCATCTTGCAATTTGATTGTAAACCGGAAGTTTAAATGTAATGCCAGGAATTGTAATATGCAAGGCCGTTTTAGAGGGTCCTTTAACTTTCTTTTAATTTTTTTAACTATAGAGTTGCGAAAGAGTATCGAATTTGATATCTTATTTTGCTTTTATTTGGTGTATTTCAGGGTTTAGCGAAGTACACTCAAGGCAAACTAACTTTCATCATCTGCCGCAGATGCGCAGGTCACTCAATGTGGAACTGCAACTGATCCAAAATTATTTCCCTACTAAAGTTTTGGACACTAAAAGAAAGCGGGGAACACTGGGAACGCTGGCAGTGATTGCCTTTTGATTGGGCAGCCAAATTTGGTTAGTTTAGTTAGTTTATTTAAGTTGGTTTAGATTAGGGGCGGTTAGGTTGAACACAAAAATTACTCAAAATAAGAAAAAGAAAAAAAACCCAAACAACAGAAAGCAACAAAAAAAGATAAAAGGGATAAATTGCGATAGATAGGACAGATGTCATTCTGACATACCGGTACTAAGCTTAGACAAATATGATTGAAATACGTGCAAATTTGGAGCAGGGCACAATGTATAGTATATTCTCTAACGTGTTACATTCATGGTTCAGATATCTACTGTATTATAACTGCCTGTGTTTTCGCCTTCAAATTATGCAAAGGTATTATTTGAGTTGCGCCGCTGATTTAGAAAACTTTGTAATAAATGCTATTTTTCCAAACAGTATATCGTAACGTAGATCGCATGCAATCATTTGTTTAAAATCGATTGCATACGATCTATGTAACGATATACTGTTTTAAAAATTGTCTAAAATATCCCATAAATTAGGATAAATTTTGACAACGATATGTAGTGCGAAAATTAATTATCTATATGTAATGCGAACAAATCTGTGACAATTTCTTCCACATCTACTGAATTTTTACATTAATTTTCGCGGCATATGAGGTTGTTCATTTTTCTTGCCATTGATCTATAATTTCAAATTTCTTTGAGTTTTATCACATCTAATATTTTTGCACGGATTTATGACTGACCCCACCTTGGGATACAGCGCTTCCGCAAAAAGCCTTTAATGTCGTCAGCCCTTGGTCTGCTTTTGTAGAATCAGCATGCCATTAGAGCATGTAATTGGGTTCGGAACAAAATTATGGCTTTAAATATTATAAAATCCTTAAATAGCTCTGTTAATAGCACCTCCATTATCGTCAATAATCAGTCGTTTGTTCAAGGGGTACGGTTTGCGTATCAATCTATAACTGGTCAATTGCATGCAAAGTTGGTAAAACGCTGGAAACTAGTTGCTGAACATGTAGGTAAGTGATTTGAAAACTTGTGCTTTTATCACATGAAAGACATGAATACGAATTGTTTGTAGCATGACATGGGTTGTCAGTAGTCCCTTGACGACGTTCGTAAAACTGTCATGAATGCTTCTTCTGCGCAGATTTGTCTGAAGAAGAATGCAGAAGAATTGTCTTGAAGACTAAAGGTGTACAGAGCATGAGTGAATCTGCGTTGAAGAGAATGGCTGCAGTTTTTAAAGAAATACAAATTCCTTCAAAGACACTCGTCGAATGCCCTAAGATTTTTGGTTATTATCCTGTTCAAATTGAACAGAGGTACTTATGCTTGAAGGAACTTGGACTACACCCTCTTAGCATACCAGAAATCTTAAGGTGTGTATATCACTTAATAATTTATTTCCAACGCATTCCAGCGTGCAATAGGTAATTAATTTTTTTTTCGCAGATGTCCAACTATAATGAAGAGGAATGCGTTTGACTTAAAGTCGATGCGCTTGCTTCCAGCTGACGTTGATCCACTAGATCATTTGCTTAGCCAGTTGCCTTCTTTGGACATTAGCTTCCTGGAGAAACATCCAAACATAAGAAACATGCCACTGCTCTACATTCGAAGGGTTGTCCTGTTGGAATTGCTTTCCCAAAAATTGGGTTTCAAGAAACGGGAAATACTGCAGCTTATGGAGACCTACCCTGTTTTGCGAAACAGAAGCATTTATTCGCATCTCGCTACTATTGAACTTTTGGTGGATACCTTAAACATCAGCACCAGTCGGGTAAATAAAATCATTTCATTGAGACTAATATGCGATTAATCCCACTTATCTTTGCTAAGAGGGACTTTAGAAAAATAACAGTATGTAATGTATTTAATTCCAATTTTATTACATCTTGCAGCTGAAGTCTAGTGGATTTCTATTAACGATCCAGCCGAACAATTTTGAGAAAGTTCTTGCAAGTTTTCCAGAAGTAACGCGCCAATCTTTAGTGAACTTCATTCAGGGGCATCCAAGGCTACTCTTTCAACCCGCTGATCAAATCCTCAAATCCATTGAATATCTTCGGCAATCAGGAATAACTGATGAGCAGATGACAAACTGTTGGGCGATATTTTTCTTACCAACAGCAACAGTTCAGGAATGCTTAAACAAGTTAACATCAGCACCATCTGATATAACATTGCAGCAGCCAACAATTCTTTCTTATGTCTACTACTTGGGCAGGACTAAGCAGAAGTTACAGTCTCATGTTGTTAGCCCTGGATTATCTGACCTCAAGATCTGCAACGTTAAAGACGTTTGCACCCGCAAAGGAAATATTTTATATCTTGCCCAGCATTTTAACCGAAACACGGATTGGATTAGGGAGCAATTGGCGAGGCACCCCCGGCTGTCTCTGGATGAAACCCATAACTGCAGGAATACTGTGGATTGTCTCATCGGGAAAGGATTTAGCAAACTGCAAATCGAAAACGCTTTGCATCTTGTGTTATACAGCATTGACACCATAAACGCGAACTTGGATATGCTTTCTCAACACAAAGATATTGAGGAGTTCGGCAACTGGAAAGCTCATCCTTACATTTTACAATTTCTGTTGTACGAGATTGAAAAAAGCGTCTCAAGCAGCGGAAAATGTGACGAAGGTGCTCAAAAAGTGCCATTCTTAAAGACAAACGAGCACGATATTCCCCAGATGACAGATTGTAAACAAGAAGAAAATGCAGTGTGTAATCCTGAGGATGAAAGATATGGAAAGGATGCTTTTTGGGACTGAACAAGTCCCAAGTGAGTAAATTGTAAAGTTGAAAAATCACAATGTTCCAGATAGCTGTAAACTTGTTCATTTATTTGTATCAGATATTTATTCTTGGTTTCATATATTTCGTATCAATACTTTTTTATGTCATCCTAGGTTTTTTTTGGAGTTGCAACTGGTAATTATAATTAGTTCAACTTTACTTGATAATTTACTTCAAAATTTAAATTGGCCTTATTATTATATAATGTCTAGATAATCCAGTAAACTTCAGAAAAACTTTTCTGAATACCGTTGTGTTGAACTCAGTGCTTTCTTATCAAATAATAATTGAGATTATTTTTAAAAAGTTATAATAGCATGTAACAAAATGTGTTGTATATCAAAGTTAGACAACATGTTATGTAACACATTTTTCTGGTTTATATGTTATGTGTTGGAAAAGATCAAAGGATGTTATAAAGCTGGGTGACACATCTAAGCTTGTATAACAACTAACAAAACATTATAATATAAAAAATTAGTTTTTAACTTTGTTGTGCAATTTGCCATGCGACAACATGCATGTACATGTATATAAGTTCTTATGGATGGTAACTTTTTTCTGAAAGTAATTTAATGTAACAAAGATACACAACTTGTTTGAAAATGGGAAAAAATGTTATGTAATCAATTAAGTGTAAATTTTAATACAAGTGTACAAGTGGAGACTCACTGAGAACATGCCCTTTCATGTTTAGCGACACATCTGGGTTTACTATTTGGCAAAATGCTATATAACAAGCTTAGACTTGTTCAAAATTAGAAGGAAAAAATGTTTTATCATGTTTTTCCTTCGAATTTTGAACAAGTGTACATGTATAAGTTTGCTATATAACGTTTTGCCAAATAGTAAGCCCAGATTTTAACATTTGCAGTTTATGACGTTATATACAAGTTGTACAACAAAGTTACAAACTAATTTGTTATATTACAATATTTTTGAGCCCTTCAATACGGAAGCTCTGTATGGGAAAGCGATGTCAAAATTGGAGAAGCAAACTCAAAGCTTTCTGAAAATGCTCCTACAAAAGCAAATGCTATTGTAGAAGTTATCATGGCGTGCCATAGCTTAAATGAGATTGATGGGGGATGCATGGTTAGTGGGTTTCAAAACCCAACCGCGTACGTTTAATGAAAGCGACGGTAGTTTCACGTTTTAGTTGCAACTGTAGTACAATGTACTGTACTGCCATTCTGATCAGGCCTGGCATTGAATTTGAACGGAAAATTGTCTTCCGCGTGTTGTTTACTTTCTTTCCCGTTTATTGGGTAGTATTGTTATCGAAACATTGCTTCGCTTGTTTCGTAAACGGTGCGTAAATGCTCTTATTTATTTTCAAATGAAACCATGTAAATTGTTTTATTGATGAAATGATTTATGTTTCAGGTCTACCTACAAGTTGTTTCATTTTCCCAAAATTCAAAAATGGGTACGCAGCAGCAGTTTTGCCTCCGTTGGAATAATCATCAAGTGAATCTGTTGAATGTATTTGATAGCCTTCTACAAAACGAGTCGTTTGTTGATGTGACTTTAGCCTGCGATGGACTGAGCCTGAAAGCCCACAAAGTGGTACTGTCTGCGTGCAGTCCATACTTCCAAAAGCTTCTTCTGGACAATCCGTGTGCACATCCCATTGTGATTTTAAAAGATGTCAACTATGAAGATCTCAAAGTACTCGTGGACTTTATGTATAAAGGAGAGGTCAACATCTTGCAGGATCAGCTGCAAGAACTGCTGAAAACCGCTGCATTATTGAAAATCAGTGGTTTATGTTCCCCCATGACAGCTACCCTTGATGTCAATATAAATGAGCGCAACACCACCACCAAAGAAGTTGACTCTGAGATAATTAAATTATCTGCGACTGTCACACCTGTGATGCCAGAGACGGCAACATCTAGCCGTTCGCCTCGCAAAAAATGCAAACGGGTAAAAAGAGAACACAAATCAGGAAGTCCTAATTCAGAGAACGATGACAGTGTCTTAGAAATGAATAGACCCCCAGAAGTGATTGAGTCAAGGGTGGATGTGCCCCAAAGTTCAGAAAACTGCAATGAATGCTCTCGATCGGCCTGGTGCAATATTACTAATGTGACATGTATTCCTAAAGAGGAATTTGACTCTGACAATGAGTTAGATCCTGGCATTCCTGAGCAAAGCACTCAAGAAGAGTTTGATCAGGTATGTAGTATCTATAGTGATCTAACATTCTTTTTGACTACAGTTAGTAATTTAGTAAGTAGGCCTAATTATTTAGGTTGTGCCTACGAAGGTTGCACACTTCCACACACTAAATGCATTTGCACAATTGTGCAGCGTTCAAGAACATAAACCTATTGGTGGCTATGAAGATTCTAAGCCTTACAAACTCGACTGTCGGGAAAAACTGGAAAATCCCTGGAAATTGATATGGTCTGATTCTGGAAAGTTCAGGGAAATCTGTCGTAGCACAACAATTTTGATTTTTAAAAGTCTCATAAAAGCAATAAGAACAGCTGCAATTTTTCTCCATTTAGGGTTTTCATAGAACTTGAGAACCCTGTTACTTTACCCTAGTTACCTTGTGGCAATATAAACTAGCAACGATTTTGTAATGAGCTTGAGAGAGAGAGAGAAAGCAATGCAAATCTGGTGTTAACGTCACAATCATAAATTTGAACATTAAACAGAAATAAATAGTCATACGAAAATTGCACCCTTCACGATGAGCAGTGGAGTTGTTTCTTTTGCTGATTACAAGCCGTGCTTTTATTTGATTCTCGAAATGTCAAAATTGTGATTAAAAACTGCATTGGGTGCAAATTGAACTTTGGCATTGCACAGTTTACGCAACCGTGACCATGGTGGTCAAATATTTGGTTTCTTTACGACAATGTCAAAATTTTCCAAAACTATAAATTCCGAGCTGCTGCAAACATGTACAGTACATGTACTCCTAAAAAAAAGTAAATTCCTAGATACTTCAATGCTGTGTGACATCCTTTATTATACAAATTAAAAAATATATCGTCCTAATTAATGGCTATATTGATTATAAATTGGTGGATGTAATAACTTACCAAATTATACTTGGAAAGATAAATGGTGTACAGTAATACTGAAGACACACAAAAGAAAAAACATGGTTTTGCCTACATACAGTAGATCTATGGGTGACACCTACATATGAGAAGTATGCATATGCATGTATGTAATCTGGTTTTCCAGTACTGAGTGGGAAACACACAGCCATTACCTAGTTTGTAAAACTAGATTTTAGTTCTGTGTTTTCAGTATAAGTGTCTGCAGGTGGCCTATTCCCGTTATTATTAAAAAAAATTTTTTTTCAAAATAAGAAAAGAGCCCAAAAATGCAGTATTTGGGATTTCAGAAAATACCCTAAAAATCCATTATTTTTGGTACTTTTAAAAAAAAATAACATTGCTATTTTACAAAATTGTGGGATAAAATCCATCATTTTGTGATCTATTTTTTTCCAAAATCTTGCCTATGGCATTTGAAAGGGGGTCTTTATTTCCCATCTGACCTGGGTCATTTAATACTAGCTCTGCCTTGCCCTGTTTAAACGATTAAGATTACTTCTTTCAATGTATTAAAATACAAACACCACATGCAAACCAATTGATGACCCCATGGATTTAAAAAGTGTAAAGCAACATCAAGTTTGGTGTCTGGAGATTTTGCAAAAAAATGTCTGGGAACCTTGAAAAACCATGGCGGTTTTAGGAAAATGTCTGAAAAACCTGGAAAAGTCAAGGATATTTCATTGAAGATTCGGCCAATCCCCAGTTTTATAATACCTGCCTTGAAAAAAAAAAGTTCAAAGCCTATTTTGACCTAACAAATGCATGAATCCATTTCACACATTTACAGTTTTGCCTATTGCAAGTTCATGCCTATGCTATGGTAGCCTACATAAACGAAAATGTCCAAGTTCTAATTACATGAAGTAATTACATGAACTCAACAATTGTATTTTATTGTAATTTGCCGAAATACAATATAACATTGAATTTTCTTTCAAGGAAGATGGGCCTATGAATCCACCTACTTTACTGGAAATGACTATGGACTATTCTTCACCTTCTCTTAATCACCAGTGCAAATCTCCCCCTCCCACAGAATGCTCTTCTGATTTATCTGGTAAGATTTCTTCCCATTTGCATTGTTTCTCCTTACAATGTTTTAAAAACAAACCATTACCATTCACCATTTTTGTGTTTTGTTTTCTTTCTAAAGCCTGTGTATGTGTGGTTATGGAAATAGTTTTCATATTTTTTAATTCCCAAATTATTGATTTTCTTTAACGATAATTCGCACATCTAGTTTTTTATCCACATGCAGGGTTCGTAGGCCTACCCATCTGGAAAGTCAGGGGATGTCAGGGAAGATAAAAATTGTCAGGGCAAGTCAGAGAAAATTGGCGTTTTTGCTAAAATGTCAAAGAAATTTATTATAGAAATACTGGCCTGAGCTGCATTTGAGGGTTGGGGAATTTATTAGTTACCCATTTGACGAAGATGCAATTGCACAAGAGTTAATGGACCTGCAAAAAAAGAAACAATGCAACGTTTAAATTGAGCATACTAAAAGTGGAATTTTCCAGATATTTGTACAGCTGCAACAATGTCTTAGTAGGTAATGATTTTCAAAATTTTTGAAACCAGCAAAATGTATTTTTATGTCAGGGAAATTGCATGGGATGTCAGGGAAAATCAGGGAAATTAATTTGAGAATTTGGGTACGAACCATGACATGTATAAATAATAAAAATTTTAATTATCTACAATTTTTTTTTCCTCATATGCTCCAAGCATTGTTTTATAACACACAACACCTTAACAAAAGCATGCAGAGCTGCATGTTTTTAAGGTGCCATACAAATGACGATATCGGCACGCAGACATGTGCGTAAATTGAAAACAACCTCCAAAAAAGCGCACAGTGGACCACCTAGCTTGATTAGTAGACTAACATCATTGTCCTGTACAAGATAAACGCAAATAGCGTCAAAATAAAGCATTATAGAAGACTATTGCATAACATATGTTAGATTTCTTTCATGTGTTTTCACCTTTGATGTTTTCTCATTGGCTTATTTCTTGTCTATACATGTAATCACAGTAAACGTGAGGAGAGGGACATCACGGTTTCGGAAGGATCTTCTTTTGGTTAATGGATACAAGTTTAGAAACTGCCGGGTTTTGACTGACGGGAGCACCTCATGGAGATGTACAAAGCGCTATTGTTGTGGGCGTATTAAATTAAATAAAGCTGCGAAAGTGGTTATTATGTCGGAACACAATCATGAACCAGTACTTCCTGCACCAAAATCAGCAGCCGTGCACCACTGATCTACATGTAGCCTACATGTACAGGATGTCCCACGAAGAGGTTTTCCAGCTTTAAAAACATCTGGTGCCGCATTTTCAGGTCGCTTCTTGAGAGAATTCTTGAGAGAATTCATGATGAATTCATTGAAGAGTGTGCAGTGAGCAAGGCTTTGTGGCCACCATGTTCTCTGGACTTATCGCCGTGTGAATTTTCTGTCTGAGGCACTTTGAACGAAGGCGTAATGTAAAACAACAACCAGAACACTTTGGATGCACTCAAAGAAAACGTGCATACCATATCATGTTGAACCATGGACAGAGGTGCATAGATTGTCAAGAATATCATTTTCAACATCTTTGGCAATCAGTAACAACATGAACATAAGTGTTTTTCATGCGGGACACCCACGTACCATAGTAACTGCTTCTCAATGGTCGAATAGACAACGAAAGTGACGTGCTGCTTACTGTTCTCCCGCAATCTTGCCGATATCGTCATTTCAGATTCTGTTCCATAATTCACAATAAACAATTTTTTTTGAGCACAGTGTCACGACTAACTCGAGACAATCTTTCACCATTTATAGCAAAAATGCCACCCAGATTCGTAATGAGCCAGAGAGGGCACAAACAGCTTTTATCTAATGGATTTCTATACACCAGACATACTAAGGATGAGGATGGGGTAAAAACAAACTGGAGGTGTGTGGAGTACAACAGGAATAAGTGCCCAGGTCGAGCACAAACTCTGTATGATGAAGTGATCTTCGAAAGGAAGCACCATCATCTACCGAATAGGACAGAGGCTGATTTCAAGACTGACACACAGCATGATGTCAAAAGTTAGAGATGATATGAAAACCCTGTGAGCCATATCACTACGGCAGCTGTTAGTGTAGATGCTGTGGTTGCAGCAATACTCCCATCTTTAAAGATAACGAAGCAGTGGATGGTTAGGGTCCGACAGGTTACTGAAATTGTCATTATTGTGTCATAAATGTAACTGCAGTTCTTTGCACCTCAGGAACTCTGACAACTAAGCCTTCCTATGCTCCTTGTGCAGTGTGTTTCATCAAAGACTATAAATACTCAAATTTCATGAGTAAAATTTGAAACAGCACTTACTATGTATCAAGGAGATCATTTTCACCATCTTATGGAATCGTGCATTAGCTACATGATCATAAGTATTTTCCATGCAGGCTTCTCTTATGTGGAACACCCTGTACCAGAGTAACTGCTTTCCAGTGGTCGATTCGGCAACAACGAAAGTAGCATGCTGCTTCATAACACTAGTGTTACATAACACATTTGTAAAGAAATATTAGTTTCAACTGTGGATTTTTCACGCTACTTGCAGGTTAAAGGACCATTTGTTATTGATTCTGCAATGTTACTGATGACACTATTTTTCTGTTTAGACATCTTCACCTATCCATTACAAATCTGAACTGCAGAGCTCAGAATAGTGAATTGTGCACATCAGCTGATTGCTTATGCTGTTGTCTAGCCACAATTCCTTGATTGAATTTTCGAGATATATCCTGGCCCTTGAAAAATGTAAAGTAACGTAATAAGAAACACCCACGTACCCCCTGTAACACTTTCACGAGGATCCACCCGCCCCCTGATGCGTTATATAATATTTGCATGGCCTCGAATGTGTAACTGTCGTATGAAGTGTGACCAAATTTCTTAGTGCAAGTGTATTTTCCATGAAGTAAACATTTTTTATTACATTCTGTTGTGCTGTCATGTTTCCAGAATATTACATTTCTCCATTTTATAAATGATTCATGATGTAAGACATCCATGTCATTACATGTAGCTTGTACATGTAGGTGCAGATGACCAATTTTCACATGCAGTAGCAGGTGGCACACAATATGATTCTAAACCTTGTTATATTAATAATTATCGTAGCAGTAGTTGTTAATACATGTCTGTAGGTAATATGTATACAATATACATTATTTGAACTTGAGCCGAAATAGCATTGAAGAGACCTAACTCTACGCTGTTGACAAAAAATGTTGTCCATTTTTTGTTTCAGACAGAAAATGCAATCTTAGGCAGAAGCAACTTCCATCTTCTTCACCGATACATAAAAATCCACAACTTTTCTTGACGTCGGGTCAGGAGAATAAGCTGGAGCAAGAGGCGCTATTATCAAAATCTATCCGGAATGTGCATCCTGAAGGTAAACTGCCATTCCTCACACATGCAATTCGAACATGGAATATCAGTGTGCCTCTAAAATTGCAACGATTAATGTTACAAAGTTTTATTTTACAAGTGATAACTCATTGTTGTGATAAAGCATGAATGTTTGTAGTGCGTGTGTGCTTTCAGAAAAGCCAACCTCAGCACCACAGCGGCCAGTTCAGATTCCGACGCAATGACAAGAAATCTCTAAAAGTCAATCCGCCATTCCGTCACTGCAGCCAAAGGTCCAAATAAGTCGGACATGTATATATGTTCTTATTTTGTGTTTTATTTACTTCATAGATGAAAATACGTCATTCCAACGCAAAACTATGGAAAGTCTGAGCTACCTTATGGAGAAGATAAACTCAATGCATACGAACGTAGAAATGTTACTTCATGCATCGCATTTGCCCAAGAAATTGGAAGCGAACAATATTGGCTTGGAGTATCCAGTGAAGTGGCCATTGAAAACTATCAACGACGTCGAATTAATGGAGAATTTCTTGAAGAACCCTGATAATGTGCCACCAACTGTAAGTATTAAAACTGATAACAGAGTGAACTTAATTTTATTGACAATATTTTTTAAATATTTGCTTTTATTTAGGTTTTACGTTTATCGACAAGCTATGGCGGTAATGGGTTTAATGCTACCAGCACATGTAACAGAATGATGAGGGAACTCTTCACAGATGATTTGGCAGCACTTTTCTCCTTACGAGGTCTTGGAGAGAAACGTCCATTTGATCACCTGCGCCTTAAGGATGTGATTATAGGTATGTTTACACCTGAGAATTACTGAAATTATGTAATCATAATTATGGGCGCCAGCGGGGAAACTTATTCATACCTCCCATGTTATCTCATTCTATTGATGCCTTTTTTCGCTACATAGGAGCTGTAAGGAAATTGTTTCCCGATGTGCTTGATGTCCAATTAGAGTCAGTTATCACATGGTGGCTAGAAGATGCAAGTGAACAATCGGAAAGCTCGGAAAGCACCGAGGAAGAGGAACAAGATAACTCAGAATGAGGTAAGATCTATTGTAAAGCTTATTGTAGTTCATTGTAACATTCCTTTCGCTTTGAATGCCAAGGTTATGCTTTAATGTTATCAGATATCTTGAATGCTTGTTTGTCGTTGAAATTTAGTATTTTTATATTATTATTGATAATGAGTATAATTATGTTGTTATGAAATGTTGTCATGTTTAATGGTTTCATGTTTACAAACATCCTAATTGGATACATTTTCCTAGAATCGTTTGAAAAGGCCATCATATGTAAATTTTTGTTAGTTACACAAATTCTAGACAAATGAAGATAAATAAAAGACATTACATGTACTTACTTTAATTGGTGAGTTATAGTTTTTATTTATTTTAATTTGTAAGAAATTAGTTTAACTATGATAATTTCACATTTGTTGCGATATGTCTTTCCGAAGTTTTGGGACGCCTTTTGTTTGGTCCGTTTGACTACCTGAGGAGGTGGCATTTTGGCATCCGAAAAACGTGATTTTACAACCTTAAGTTTGTAAAAGAAATTTCTTTCTACTTGGTGTAAACTTGCTTCTTTTCCCATTGCGTTTGAAATTAAACTGACTTTCCACTGTCCTAGCGTTCTGAATCTCTGTGCACATCTTAATTTCGCGGAACAAAATGATTTCATTAAATGTTAAACATGTGTCTGGTAATTAGTACCAGTGATTCGTATTAGTAAGTCCTCGGATTTCAGCAACATGAAAGGTTGTACTTGAAAAAACATGATTTTTACATCTTATTTTTGGTGAAAAGGTACGTCCAGGGGACCTCTTTTGGAGGACGTCCGTTTCCCCATTTTTCTAATTGCGAAATGATCGTCCTCTAAAAGTTGTAATTTAACTTGACTTATAGCCTAACTTCATTTTACACCTGGCAATTTCGCTTTGCCCAATTTGATTTTGCCGCCATTTTGCATGGTAGCGCCACCAAGCTGCTTTTTTTTTTCTTTCATTGTGCGTTGTTCGTTTCACGTTTTAGTTGCAACTGTACGGCCGTTCTGAAAATGGATGCTGTGATTGTTTGGAATTATTACCATGTTTGATAGGTAACTTGACGTCCACAAGTTATTTCATTTTCTTTTCTTTTTATTTTGTGGTATTGTTATCTAAACATTGCTTCACCTGTTACGTAACAATGTTTAAATACTGCTATTACCACTTTTCATGCATCCTGTCTGACAAGTAATTAGTGGGACACTTGTAATAGTGGATTACTGAAAGGGATACATTGTTTTATTAGATTCCTGTGGAAGTTTGCCAATCTAGGCATCTTAAAAATGAAAAAAAGTATAAATGTGGTATTCTCGCGATCAATTAAAGAGGTTGCAGTAAAATCTTGATTGTATTTTGGTCAACCAAACTATGCGAAGGCTCCAATAACTATTCATGTAATAATCTACATGTATCTTGTTGACATTAGCTAGCACAGTGGGGCAGCTTTCTGCCTTTCACCATTCTTACTTTGGTTATGTTGGTGCTATATACAATAGTCAGTGGTGTTGTAGGAAGACTGGCATTACTTTTGCAATCAAGTCTGCTAATCAACCTAAATGGCGCGTTTAGAACTCCTATATGAAAATAAGAATACGACGTTTTTACCTGAGAGGTTATCATTAGTTCATGTTTATTGTGAAATAAACAGTATGTTGTTGGTCATGCAGTATATGCTGGTCAAATCGATGAAATGCTGCGCCTAACACTAAATTTATTTTTCAGGTGTACAAAGACCTACGTATAGTTTCATTTCCCCAAGTTGTAGAAATGGGTACGCAGCAGCAGTTTTGTCTCCGTTGGAATAATCATCAAGTGAATCTGTTGAATGTATTTGATAGCCTTCTGCAAAACGAGTCCTTTGTTGATGTGACTTTAGCCTGCGATGGGCTGAGCCTGAAAGCCCACAAAGTGGTACTGTCAGCGTGCAGTCCATACTTTCAAAAGCTTCTTTTGGACAATCCGTGTCCACATCCCATTGTGATTTTAAAGGATGTCAACTATGCAGACCTCAAAGCACTCGTGGACTTCATGTATAAAGGAGAAGTGAACGTCTTACAGGATCAGCTCCAAGAACTGCTGAAGACTGCTGAATTATTGAAAATCAAGGGTTTATCTGAGGTTTCCCCCACTTCGTCGACCCTTGATGCCAATATGAATCAGAAGCACAACGATAGCACCACCAAAGAAGTTGGCTCTGAGAGAGTTCAGCTATGTGCGACTGTCACACCAGTGACGCCAACTAACACATCAGGAACATTAATCTGTTCACCTCCCAATAAACGTAAACGGGTAAAACAGCAACAGAAATCGGGAAGTGCTTCAGAGAACGATGACAGTGTCTTAGAAATGAATGGGCCTCCAGAAGTGATTGAGTCAAGGGTGGATGTGCCACAAAGTTCGGGTAACGTCGATGAAATCTCGCAGTCGTCACGGTGTAACATTAGTAATGGGATGCGTATTCCTAAAGATGAAGACTCTGATGATGCTTCAGATTCTGGCATTCCGGAACAAAGCGTTCACGAAGGGTTTGGTCAGGTATGTACTTTTTAGTTTTAGATAGCGGTCAAGTCAAATGGTGTAGTGTCTTTTATTGCAGTTGAATCGCATTGATAATAAACTTTTCGGTGCTATCATGCAATACAGGGCTGTTCCCTCCTTTATGTAAACCAATATCTGGTGAAGACTTAGTTTCCAACATGTTGTACCTTTAATTTGGTTTAGCATACTTATGCGAACTCCCAACCAATAATCCTGGTAACACCATGATGACATTCTATTAGCTAATGGAGCATAAAAGACCTCGGAGGATTTACCTTATTAAATATTATGTTTACCCAAAGTCTCATCGCAACTAGCCTACAAATTTGGTTGCCATGAAGATATGACTTACAGCCAATAATTTAAACAAGGGTTATTTTAAGCTTTTCATGTATATGTCCTATCTTGTGCACAACAAAAGACATAATAATCCACCAACAGTCAACTTTATCTGCTCAGACTTATGCTTAGTTCTGCAAATCCTTAAAACGTGACAGCTTCCTTGAGCTCATTCACCTAAATTGTTGTTTTCATAGCTTTTTGTGTTGCTCAGGAGAGTGTGCTAAAATTTTCTCAATTTAATAAAAATCCCTAAAATGCCTAATTTGAAAGGGCCTGTATGCAAATTCACTTTGAGCCTATTTGACCAGGTTTATCACTGTCTAAAATATGGTAAAGTATCTCACATGAAAAATGCTGTTCAAGTCTTGACTCTCTTAAAATAATGCAATTATTTGTAGGTCTGCTCGGCATTTGTGCTTTGTTTTAATTGGTGACATACACTTCTTTGCAATAGAATTTTGAATTTTCTTTTAAGGAAAATGATGACATTTTAAATACTCCAAGTATGGATCCGCCTACTTTATTGGGAATGACTCCAGACTATTCATCATCTTCTCATCAGTACAACTCTTCACTTCCTACAGAATGCCCCTCGGATTTATCTGGTAAGATTGCGTATGTCACACCACACTTAACAGTTGCATGATCTTTGATGGCTGCCCTTTTGCATGACAAAAGAATTGATTAAGCTGGCAATCTTGCAGTCCAATTTGAAGCATCTTTTCCATCTGATGATTTTATCAATGTTCTTTAGTTTTTACGTTGAAAATGCTAAGTAAGCATATGATAATTTACTTGTTAGTCGTATGTAGTTGCCTGAGCATTTCATGTGTGCATGAATATTTCAAATTTGTATTTTGGTGTTAAGAATGGAGGCTGGTGTTATGTCTAATAACATTTGATGATAAGGTAATTTTGACTTAGATGAATGTCCTAATCATCATGATTCAATCCTTGTGATGAAATTAATGTTATGTTGACCCTACAGGGTCAATGTTATACCAAGGACAGACCAACGCAAAACACACGCTAATTTATAATGTGGTATATTGCTGAGTTTTAAGCTAGTTTTCCATTACCGAGTGGGGACACACAGCAAAACCTCATTGTGGTTTTCGCTATTATCTAGTTTGTAAAACGAGATTTTAGCTCTGTCTTTCCTGGTTATTAAAGTCCTTATTCCTCTACTGTCGGTAAGTTATCCAAAAGTTCTGATAATCGTCAGTAATGGGAAAGGAACATCAATCCATCTGAGCGATAGGCTACTGAGTCATTACACGATCAACATTACTCTCCATATTTGTTGAAATGACAGTATTTCTAGCCATGTCGGGTGTCCATTATGCTTTGAACATATTATTATTACATGAAAGTCTATGACGAGGTAGTTATTGAACGATTTGCACTTTTGGTATTTTGATCCATTTACATATATCATAAAGTGTAGCTTTCAACAGTTCATTCTGGATCACAGCACCAAACAGTGGTTTCAAAACTCATTTTAATGGTTAACTTCCTGAATGAAACCACATGTAGAAATTTAACCTTATGGCGAGAAAACACTACATAAGTGCACCAGACTTAATAATTGTTTGCATATAGTAGGTGATCTCACTTTGAACGATGATGAATAGTTTTGCACCTTGATTATTTTTGTCCACACTGATAAATAAAACCTGCACATTAGAATACAGCTCATGTTCTGTCAGGAAAATATCCTGCTGTTGTTTTAAGTGACATATTCACTTCTCACATGTCAATATATTAGCAGCATTCTTTGAAAAACATGCTAATAGGAATAATGTGCTAAGTTCATGTAGGCCTAGCCTAGGGTTTACTATTCGTGTACTATAAAGAAATAAATTACTTAGCAACTGTGGAAGCACATAAACTGCCAAAGACATATAATCGATTGTTGTTGTAACGTTTCTTTGTTTGCGTTAGCATGTGCTGCCTTGTTCATACGTAACGTTTGTAAAAGAAGCGAGTAGTGGATACTCCTTCCCATTTTCAAAGAACACATCCAGAAGTTGACATAGTTGCAAAAAAAATTGAATCTGCCAGAAATAAAAGGTGGTCTGAAAGTTTTCTTTCTCTCAACCTTAGATGCAACCCTGGAAGATGGTAATAAGAATAATATGTCGAGGCATGAGGAATACAATGAACTTGCCACCATCTCCACTATTACTGCATCCCAAAGCATGACTTCCTCAGCTATGGCCACAGCACCGGAACACTGTGATGCTGAGAGAAAGACCACTAGCCATGGCAATTTGGGGCCACAGTGGACAACCAACGACATGGGTCATGCCTTGGAATCAATAAGAAATGGACGCGTTACTCTCACCAAAGCATCGGCAATGTACAGCATACCTAGCACGGCACTGTGGCAAAGAGTGAAACGCGAAGGCATCGATACAAATAAACGCGATTTCACCATTGCTTCAAATTGGACTGAGGAAGACTTGCACCAGGCCCTTGAAGCTGTGCGTTCTGGAAGGCTGTCTATCACCAAGGCGGCGGTGACCTTTGGCATCCCGAATACCACCCTATGGCAGCGGTCTAGACGGGATGGCATCGATACATCGCGAATGTCTGGAGGCACTCACCAGTCAAATTACACCGAAGCCAACTTGTCGCAAGCTCTTGATGCCATTGGAATGGGCAGAATGTCCGTGAATAAAGCGTCTTCCACCTTCGGTATCCCTAGTTCCACGCTTTGGTCCAGGGCCAAGCGTTACGGAATTGAAACTGGAAGAAAGCGTCTTTGGGACCAAGATCGAGATGAGATCATGTGGCAAGCTCTGCAGGCTGTAAAAGCAGGGGCCATCTCTATGACCCAAGCCAGCATCAAGTTCAATGTCCCTTATACGACGCTATGGAATCACTTTAAAAAGTGGGAAATGAGCACTGGACTTAGTCTGTCTAATCAAGCGGTGCCGGTGTCAACTGCAACTTCCTCTTCCCAAATGTCTCTGAACATGAGTCTGTCACCACCAACTCCGCTGACCGCGCCTCATCATCATCATCTTCCTCCTTCCAATAATACGTCGATGGCCATCGGTCAGCATAGTGGGATGCCGATGCTGTCGCAGCATCTTTCTGTTCCTCATCCGCACCAGCATCCACATCCGCATCCTATTGAAAATATCATTCCGGACAATAGTAACAATAACTCGATGAATTCGTGAAGACACCCGATGAATGGCATTTGGAATGTTTTTTGAGGAACATTTTTTGGGTGCAGATTTGCTTGTACTTGTTCTTTCTGCAAAGCAATGAAGCGACAAGGCCCCGAAGTTTGTCGCCATGCATTTTGAAATATATTTTGGTGCAAAATTATTTTATTGTGTTCATGACCCACTGTTTAGCCTGTGATCAAGTTAGAAATTCAGTTATTTCTGGAAGTCCAGGATATAAATTCCTAAAATTTGACAGTTTTGGTTTTAAATTTTTTGCACCATGTCCCATTGCGACCAGGTTATCCAACACTCAGAAATATAATGGAATTTTAACACATCTGGATTTGCCAGTTAGTGTTTGAGTATCTGGCTAAAGCCTTTTGTATGCTTCATAGTTTGAAGCATAGCATTTCTAGTGGCAGAAATTAGCTTTTCTTAAAATACAGGGTGTGCCTCTGAGATTTTTCTTCCTTTTTGCAAACAGGGAAAGGAGACATTTTTGCGATTTGTGTTATGTTTACGATGTTTATTTGATAAGAACTCAAATGTGCTGTATGTTTTCTATGACCTCCCGAAACAGAAACCAAGATAAATCCGTCTAGTGCCATCGAAGGCTAGAGAAAGTCCTCCTCAGATGTCAGCCGCTCGTTATACGACGTAGCTTTAAATAATGAAGTGTCCTTTTTATCCTGTTGATAAGAAATACAGGCCTTTGATTTGTTAGGGCAGTTGTATAATCAGAAGTCACGTTTTTTAAATACACCTATTTTTTGCTTTAGATTCTTGAAATTTGCATCGTTTAATTGTAGTAAGATAATTACCGACATTAAGATTAGGTAGACTTCAAACCTGGTGATAGAGACACATGGTGTTGATGAGCATCTTAAGATATGGGAGTTCACCTCTAACTTTCTCATGTTTAATCAGTCCCAAATCGCTGTATGCTAATGTGTTCTGTGGCACAACTGTTTGTTTTAGGGGAGGTGAGTGATGCTCAAAAGATTATAATAATGTAGGGAATGCAACAGTTTTTTCCCTTGCTGAATTTTACATGCTGGGCATTATTGCAATTTACAAGTTCATTGGTTTATCATTTGCCCAATCGCCATCGTATTTAGGCCAATTGTGTAAGGCTGAGGATTGTTCGATTAATAAATTGGCATAAATGTATATTAATTTATTCTTGAAAGCAAATGTTCCATGGCCAGTTTGCATGCAAACTATGAATTTTATTTATAAGCTGAAGAAACGTGCTCAGTAACTGCCTCCAATGAAATTCTCTTGCTAATCACCAATTATAAAAAACATGTTCGTTTTCTGGATCTTCGAACATATTAGCATGATGCATGTAGACTATTTGCCTTCTTTCAATGGCAGAAATTGTCCAAATTTATTTGCGTAATTTACATTTCGTGCTTTATACGTGTACTTCACAGGGCCTTCAACATCGCATACGCCTAAGATCATCGGCCCATACCCTTGTCACATCTGTTCGAGACTAATGAGAACCCGAAAGACGTTGAAGAAACACATGATGATTCATGATCCCTTCAGGGAACATTTCCCTTGCACGCACTGTTCACGGGTTTACCAGAGAAAAGACAAGTTAAACTCCCACTTCAGAATGAAACATGCTCTTACGCCTGAAGTGACCATAACCTTTAAGAAGCCTGCAGATGAAGCAGATGGGGGGCAGTAAGTGAACATTTTTGTTGTAGCATGGCTAGGGGTATGTTTTTTCTATTTTCATTTAAAATAATTATGGATATTTTTTTTCGAAATACCCAATTTTATTGTAATTTGGTTGCGGGATTTGTGGCACATTAATTGCATTTTTTGTGTTGCTTTTATTTAATTTTTTATTCTATTCTAGTTTCCAGAATCATCACCATTCACCAGTTGGGAATCAGTCTGCTACGGTGTAAAGCTCTGGTAAAAAGGTGCATGCATAGTCAACCCTTGATAAAAATTATCTGGGGCTGAGAAAGTCCTCTAAAAGTTCCTGATACGTTTGTTCTACGGGTTAAATTCCTCCAAAGGCGTGAATGGCCTTGTCGTCCAAAAGACGTGCATTTTAAGTTATGGAATGGGTATTCCAGCTTGAACTTATTTTAAAATGCACTTTACAAATCGAAATGTGATCATCATTCTACCGTTGTTTCTATTAACGTATTCTTGCTGTCAAGTTGCCAAAGAGAAGTGCCTTCCTAATGTTTCCTAAACAAATTTTTTAAGTACTGGAAAAGTTGTCAAGTTCCTTCTAGTTAGAAAGTAAAAGATATTTAATGATGTTGCCTGAATTTAAATACAGGCATAAGTTGTATTTCAGGTACTCTATTGCACTAAATATTTCGTGCAAGCTCAATTAATTGCCTTTTTTGCCTTTTGGTGTTATTTATGTAAATATTTTATCATTAGGGACTAAGCATAGCATATTATACTACCTACTATAAAATGCACAATATTATCTCTTTTGTAGTGAGACAATCTTAACTTGACTCACTTCATTCAGTGTATAAAGCACCAAATAATTTTAAGCATACATTTGAAAACTCATATTGGTGTCACTTTCGCTGTTCCTTGATGCAACATATGTCTGCTTATATTTTTGCATTTTATGTGCAATGCTTGGTCCCTTCTGTCATGCTAGTGCCACATTTAAAATGAAGGTAATGCATTTTCCTAAGTGTTACAAGTTAATTGTTTTCTAATGTATATATCATGCATTATTGAATAATGCATGCTGTTTGCTCAAGTACCTTATGGACATTACTTTAGAAATACTTTACCATGGTAAAATCTGCTTGCAAATGAACCGTATTTTTAATATTTAGACTTAAAAATGTCGGCGGTTTATTTTGCACCACCTTCACTTAACGTCAACACTACTACCTCTCAGTAAACAAACAGTAATTGGCTTTTACAGGATTTTTACTACAAAGCTGATATCAAATGAACTTCAGTTGATGATTTAATTCAACTGATTGAGTTTTTCTCACATATTTTTCTGTATCCAACCAAATGGGTTTAGTCTTTTCAGGTTTAGTCAATGCAAACCTCCTATAGTGAGAAGCTCGTACTTAAGCATAATATTGGCATTTCTTTTTGTGGACTTAGTAATGACATGTCTCAAAAATGTACAATTTCAAGGAATGAAATCTCAAGCTCAATATTTACTTGGGGACAATATCGAGCATGTCAGTTTTCATTTCGTCATTTGATAAATGAATCTGAAAAAACTCTTTTCGACATGGATTTTTAAGTTGGCTTTTTCAATGAACCTCACTGTGATGCTTACAATTTTAAGCTGTCCTGCCATTGTAATGTTGATGGTCAAGAACACCAGCCATGAGATTGAAAATTCGTCAAGTATTTACAAAAAGACGAATCATGGCAACAACAATCCCCAAAATAGCAAAATTAGCATGAATGCTAACTTCCTTGCCAGTAGCCTATCAACTTTTAGCGCAATTTTGTGTTTTTTATTTCGTTATGTTTTGTAAATACTTATGAAAATGTCGTTTCCTGCAAACTTTTTTAATACTAGTAGTGTTATTCGTTAGAAACCCACCAAACCACGACCGTTGCCAGTTTACCGCTGTTGTTGTGAAGATGAAATATGAGTTTTGCTCATGACCTCGTGTTCCTACTTAGTGCCATAACGCAAACATCTAGTTGGTGTTTCGATGAAAGCTTGTAATTTTTCTTTACTGTTTTACAAAGCGCTTTTGGTCTTAATTATTTAACACAGGAAACGTGTGTAACATTTCTCGATATCCTGTAAAAGGCAGATATGTTATCTGTGTATATGCACGGCAGTCAATTTCATAGTCATCATTTATAAAATTGACCTATTTTCTCGTTCGCACGTTTCAGTTTGATAACCATAACAAATGATTTGCGAGTGACATTTATTGATGCTAATTTTTATTTATCTCGGTTATCATTGAGACAAAGATCGTATTTTTCGTTCACATTTTCTCACAAGAAATGCACAAAATTCTTGTACCTGACGTGCCTTTTCTTATCAGGGTAATTCTATGATATTTGTTTTTCCAATGAGCCATAAATGCACGTATGGCACAGTCAAATCTTCTAATATATGTTGAAATTTACTCAGTTATGATTGGTTTTCGTGGTTTTCCACGCATGTTTCTACATCATTCACACTGTGTCAATCTTCAAGCAGTGTTCTATGCCAATCTTTCTACAACAATTTCATGATTAATTTATGCAGGTACTGCGTATTAAATAGTAATTTGCTTTACTTTACTATTGTTTGTAAGACGTTGGCATGAGAAATGAACAAAAAATCCCCTTATGTTGAGAATCTGTTTTTGGTATTACGTTTAAGTGCTGTGTAAAATAATATACAGGTTAATTGTTAACTTAATGTCTGGGTTTACTTGCACACTAATTTTTGCCAATACCTGTTCCTAAATGCAGTAAATTCCTGATTGTTTTAATGATTTATGCATCTTTTTGTCCATAATCGGGCATAAACACTGGTGAACTGAATTTTTCTTGTTGTTGCAAAGCAACACATTTTTGTGCCTTGACCTATATTATGTATTTTCAAACGTACTAGTTCCAGCATAGATGATCTATTGGTTTCATTGAAAATACGTGAATTTATTAATTAATTCTGACAGTTAGAAAAAAAATTCTAGAATGTCATTTACATTGCCATGCTAATATCTTGAATTACTGTTTAGAAAATAAGGAATTCTACCAAAATTCCAATATACCAAAAAGCTAATGTGATTCCTACCTGCCTTTCCTTATTTTTAACAACAGCATTGTCGCCAATATGACATTGTTTGTTTTATTGTTCAAGTTCCTATTGTATTATATTAATAACTCATTTTCTTTAATGAATTTAAGCTGATTAAATTTAAGTCTTTGCTGCCATTAGTTGTTGAGAACTTTGGTAACTTTATTGGTAAGAAAAGGGCAATGCCTCGCCATTGCCTCAATTTTTCATATTTAATCTGCAGCGAAAGTTAATATCATTTAGATTCATACATTATCATGTCTGGTTCACATCAATTCTGGAGAAGAAAAGATCTGAGCGTTTCTTTCTTTAGCTTTTGTTGTTTTGAAAAATGGTGCTATTGTAACTATAACGAATGGTTTTGTTTTCAACTTTTTGACATTTTTTTTCATTTGAATGAAATAGGATATCTGGTTGACTATTTGCACCAGCCTATATTGTTCATTACAGATGTATCATTCATTATTCATGTTTACATTTTTTGCAAATGTCCGATTTGTGGTTTTGTCCTTGGTTAGAAAGAATATTTGTTAAAACTGTAGACAGCTGTTGTGCCCCTGCAGTGTGGATTTCTATTTAAGTAATTTTTTTAATGTAGGTTGCTACCAACAAAGAGATAGATCAAACGTTTATCAGCTCACTAAATTATTCAGAGAGGATATCCAAGAATTGGACAAAGAACACCCACGGAGTAGTTGCAACAGTTTTGTTTTTCTGGAAACGTATAAATGCAAGCCCAAGATTATAATTTGTTATTTCTTGATATTTCAAAGCACCTAATTGGCTCTTTGATAGTACAGATATTCAATTTTTTTAAAGCGTTAATTTAATTTTCTTGTCGTTTTAAATTGTAATTCAGATGGGCGCCATCAAACTTTTATTTTTGCTGGGCCACTTCACAATATCACTGAGTTTGCTTTTGTGGCCAAATCCTGATGCCGCAGTGGTGATTCCATCTCTGAAAAATTGTCGGTGAACCCATCTTTGTACCGGCTGTTAACCAATACCACAATTCGTGTTTATTTTATTAATTTTTATCCACTTTCAAAACAGCATCCTGCGTCGTCCCCCAGACCTTTCAGCAGTTTGACAATTCTTCTTTCGTTTGTGTTCGGTTTGATGGAGGCAAGAAATTCAAAGACGCCATCAACGAGTGCCAAAAAATATTTGCCTACCCTGCATGCATTACCTCTGAAACGATGCTAAGGGCAGTGGGGGAACTCAGTATTGTTCAGAAGTATCCAAGTTTCATGGTTGGTAAGTTTTTGGAACTTTGGAAACGACTATTTTTAAGTTTTATTCTTCCATGTGCACCATGTTCCAATGCTCTTCCTTCTTGCAGGCGCAACTCTTGATAACCAAACTGGCCAGTGGACATGCTCGAATGGCCGAGCAATGCCGTCCAGTGATGCCCTGATGTGGAACTACGGTGAACCGAGTCGCGGGGTAAATGATAAATGCATGCAAACCGTTATGCAAGGAGTTAACTATGGCATCAATGATACCTCGTGCAACAGCGAGTCTTCTTACATGTGTGAATTCAGCGGTAAGGCCAGGAATTCGTTGTTTTTCAATATTTTCATCTTGCATTGTCCAACCTGTCACCATTGTGGCCATGACTCTTTTAATCCCCATTTTGTCAATGATCCAAAATTGTTAAATTAACTCATTAAGGTTTTCTTAATTAATACTTTTCAGTCATGTGCGATAGAGCGAAGCCAAATGAGTTCTATCAGGTGGGAAATTACTCGTATTGCTTCAACAACGTCATAACGACGTATGCCGAAGCAGAGGCAATTTGCAGAAAAATTGGTGGAAATATGGCGTGTCCCAGAGACTCGAACACCACCTCATTTTTTCAGCGAGTGGCTAATGCCAGGGGAATGCCAAATGTTTATCTTGGTAAGTCCAAAAATAATTTTCACATTTTTGTATGAATTGTACAGACTATGTCTGGTAATCGCTCGTTTACTGACAATGTGCAGGTTTGACGGACCTAGCTACGGAAGGAATTTTTGCGTGTTGGGACGGAAGTATTCCTAACATCGGCGATTGGCTATCCGGAGAACCTAACGGAAACACTCATGAGAATTGTGCGTCATTGGCTAAAAGCGCCGGTTACAAGATAGCCGATTATACCTGCGAAAGACCTCACTACTCCATATGTGAAATTCCACTCTCAGGTAAGGCACCAATATAATTACAATTTTCATCTAGCTTATATAACCTTGTTTGTTCAAACCACGCATTACCATCAATCTATATTTTTGGCTTTCTTGTTTGTAAATGTATCGCAATAGGGTATCATGGATATGACTGATTGAGAGTGTCTGATTTGGTGTGAATGTTTGTGCTAAGGGTAACAAGTAATTTTGAAAAATGATTTTATTCGTGAGTGTTTCTAAGTAATTTTGAAGTTATTCTACTCAATGTTTATTTTGTTAAGATAACGAAAAATAAACGATGTAGTGTATGTTGATCTGATATAACTCGTTGCTTTTCAACGGTGATATTGCGTGTTTATGGAACGACCTCATTTGCACTTTGTGGACGCTTATCACCGTGATTGGGCAAAGAAATGAGAGATCATTCAACTTCTATGAACTATAGGACAATAAATTTAAATAAAACTAACTCCGGTTATTTTTTATGAAGGGAGAAATCTTTGCCATGTACCTTAGTGAGTAAATTAGTGCAGTAATCTTTCCAAATACTTATTCAGCGTTAAAATGTTCATTTATTATCACCGATTTAAAAATCAGAAAATTATAATAAACAGAGCCCAAAGAAGATGAATATAAATATAAAATGAGTTTATTTCAAAATAGTTTTCTTTCTATTTTTGTATTTCCATTTTACATTCATAATGTGTATCGAACCATAAGAGCTATGCATGCATTCGCCATCTTTTCGTAGAAATGCAATTAATTTTGGTCAAAGCTTTGCGTGTATTCCCTTTACTAATATTAAAATTGAGAATTTTTTTAAATTTGCTAAAATTTTGGATATTTTGACTTTGAAGTTATTCATAATTTCTACTCAACAGAGTGATTGCAATTCTTCAAGGAAGTAATGTGCTTTACCTTTAGTTTTCATTATCAAGCTTGGTATGCAGATTCGCTTTAGGTTACAAGTTCATAATTATCCTTAAAACTTGTTTGAAAGAGTTTGGATATAATCTAGCTAGAAGTGCCTGTTCTGAGTTATGAGCTATTGATATGAAAATTTGAAATTGATGTTGATGTGGGTCATGCCTTTCATTGGTTAATACTGTGCATTTTGATAGCGTGGAGCTAAGCACATTGTTACTGGTTTCCTGTCGTTGACAAAGTCAAACATATGCATCTAAATAAATACTGACCCACATGTACTACTACAGTCGAACATTGGTGATGGTAGTTTATTTTGGTGACTGGGGATTGGTGAGTACAATATGGTTTCATCTTTTATTATATTTCACTTCCAGGAAATTAATGAAAAATTAAAGAAATATGCTCTAAAGCTTCCTCGCTACAAGTTTGCATGGTCATGTACATGTCAGGTCAGTCTTAACTATCACAAAACAAGCAAACTGCATTATGTAAAATTGTACCGCAAAATTAACTACAGATTGCATTTTTCTGTAGTTGTTTCATAATAGTTTTTATATTCAAAAATTGAAAAAAAATCGTGTATGTTGCCTTGCAATCTTTAATGACATAGCAAAAAAATCGTGAATTTATAGATCCTGCAGTATACTCTAAAAGTTGCCTCTGGGACTTTTAAAATTATATGTATCGAGGAATGAAGTCATATATCACATATAGGTTAAAAGTTTAGTACATTAGCATTTAAGTAGGGAACCGGTGCGCCAACATTATACTGTTGGCAGCTAATTTGTAATTCAGCAAAGAACATGTCCTTGTAATTAGCACTGTCATGAAAATGTTAACAGGTGATGATAAAAGCCAATTCTTTGGATAAAATGCTCTGAGCGATAGATCTGAAATGCAGTATCATAACCAAGTTGTGTTATATTATGCTCATAAAATAATTGATTACCCCATCAACTCAAGAAAATGTGTTAACTCTAAAGTTGCCTTTTCATCCCTTTCTTATCTTAAATTCTATTATTAAACAGACCACTATTTAGAATTTGCTCGTGTACACGTGCTTATCACGTGTGTACATTGAAATTGCTGCTGTACAAAATATTATCTCGTTTGGGGCATCTGAAGCAGGATATCAATTTGAAATAACGCACTAAATAAAGGTCCAAAAACTTTGAAGCTGTGCAGAATACAAAAATGGTAAGTATATATCATATATATGTTCTTGCCAATTTAATTTTAACTCACTAAGCATAATAGCGTATTTGTGTTTACTTGCACTACGAAGAATGTTATGGTGCTCCTCCATGTCTTCATATATTTGACGATTACGACAATCAATTTTTCAAGAGCTCAACAAACAACTAAACCTCATATCATCTTTATTTTAGCTGATGATTTAGTAAGTTCGATTTTTAATAGTATATATCACGATTTTTAGAAATTATTAATTCTTTGTATACCCTAAGGGCTGGAATGATGTAGCCTTTCATGGATCTGGACAAATCCCTACACCGAACATAGATGCTTTGGCTTCAAGAGGAATTATCTTGAACAATTATTACGTTGCACCAATTTGCAGCCCGTCTAGAAGTGCTCTTCTAACTGGAAAACATCCAATTCACACCGGTAAATAAAATTTAATATTTGTTTTTTTGAGCCTTCAAACTATTTATTCAGTTTTAATAGATAAAATACTTATGAAAGGGTGGGCTTCGCCTCATAACAGCTTCTCATTTCCAAGTTTTTGCTATTTCTAAAATATGCTGCAATTTTACTGTATAATTAATTTATGAAAAAGATTAAATTCTCACCATTTAGAATAGGAATTGCATTTAATTTCGTTACACCATTTTGTAATTATTAATGAAATTTTGAAAAGTGATTTTGGAGAATATTGTATATAATTTGCTTCTACATGTAATTTATAATAGGCATGCAGGTTGATGTTATTTATGGCATGCAGCCTTACGGATTACCGCTGTCAGAAAAGCTTTTACCCGAACATCTAAAAGATCTTGGTTATGTTAACCATATTGTCGGAAAGGTGGTTTGAGCATCTTTCATTTCCTAATTCTGTAAAATGTTAATTGTTTTGATAGGTGGACGTATTTATGCAAAATATCGGGTTTTTTTCAGTGGCATCAAGGGTTTTTCAAAAGTGAATATACTCCATTATACCGTGGCTT
>JAQGAF010001367.1:0-31781 GCA_034687865.1 Kryphioiulus occultus | reverse complement strand
TATACTGACATCAGTAGTCCAAAAAACCACTATTCATCACTATAGAGTAGTGATATCAATAGTGATCATATACTAATGTTTCCATCAGGGTAACCACTGTAATCAATTGGACAACCCCCACCCCACTTGGACATCCTATTCAAATATACAGTGGGCATCGCTTAATGTGATCACATTGGGTCAGGCTGTTTTGATCACAATACCCGGTAGATTCTAATAGCCGAATGACAAAACTACTTAAAAAACTCACTTATCTTCGTTAGCTAGCAACTTTTCCACAGCCAGAAAAGTTTTTTAATGAAATTATCATATTTATACCATAGGCTTACTGCATCTGAAAAATCAGCTATAATCAACATGTATGCTACATACACAATTAAACGTAATAAACTTCTACGTGCTTCTCTATCTCTGTACTTTTTGGTGGTTTCTCAACTAAGATACACGTTTCATATTTGTCACCTTCAAATTCGTTTTCCTCAATTAGTTACTTAATTGTTTGCCTCATAGAAAACCTGGCAAATGTCAGATTCAATTTTACGACTCTTCAATGAGGGACAATGATCACATTAACCGAACTGGTGATTACATTAAGCGATGATTTTACTGAGTAGTTGTACACGAGCGGTAGGGACTTAACGATTTCGATCACAATAACCGAATGAAAACATTAATCACGGTCAATTTTTTTTTGAAAACCATGATCCTAAATAGTGAATTACAATCCACATATTTGTATTTCTATATTTGTATGCATGTGGGGCTTGAAATATTTCCAGTTATCCGGTTTTCGCCTCAAGCGGGTTTCACTAATTGGAACAGCTACGACTACACTGCCCTCTAAGCGTCGTGAAATTATATGGTTTTCATAGCGGTAATAAACCGCATTTCTGGACAGGTTTTGCCAATAAAACGCCTACAATTTATCGCTAATTTGGAAAATGCGAATATGGACCTGAATGTGAACATGTTTATTGCTTATTCAAGATTTATTTTGAGCCCGACAAGAAATGCTAGCTGATAAAAGTGTGTGCTTTGGGGGACAAACGTTTTTCGCATTCCTGCATTATTTTCAAAGTGTTATATTCGAAATTTGAACATTTCAGACAATGCCCCAACAGGTCTTACATGCAGGTATTCAGTCAATTTCGCAGACGAATTTATGGGAAACGTGTGGCTATGAAAATTTGGAAAACAGAGAATTTAATGGTTTTTATACTTCAACAACCCCTATGAATAAATGAAGCTCAGAAACAATACAATCTTAGTTGAAGTATTAAAATACAAACTTGAAATTAAGCTATAACCATGTAGTTGCCGAAATTCAGTAACAATATATATACTTTTGTTTTTAAAACAATTAGTCATAGAAATTTAGTAAACTCAAAATTTCGTTGCAAACTAAATTGCAAATCCATTGCAAATTAAACTGCAAACTATACCAAGACTTAATAAAATATTGCTAAAATAGCTGCAAACAAACCCAAAGCCAGGTCAAACATCAGGTCAATGCAAAAAAAAACTTTTGCTTGAAATCGTTTGCAAAAAAAACTTTAGCTTTAAAAAGTTTGCAAACAAAACTTTTACTTGAAAAAAGTTTTAGAATTATAATTTTTTTTTTATAAATTAGTTTTTTAATTATAAATTTCGCCGTGTATTTATAAAAAGAGAACAAGTTGGGTAGTGAAATCCAAAAAGGAAAATCGAACAAGCAAAATCGAATTTTCGAAAATTCACTTCCTGTGCACTCGTTCGATTTTAATTTTTGCATACTGTATTTTTTAATAAATAAACGACGGAATTCATAAATTAACAAACATAATAAGAAGCTACGCACAAGCGAAACGTTCATCTCTATACAACTGAAAATGGAGCTAAATATATTTAACGATTATAATAATTTTTAAAGTAAATATTCAGTATGCACCCGCAATTGTTAACACCCCTCATTGGACTCCTCACTAATTAATAAGATTATTGCTGATTTTAATTGCAATATTTCCTCTTGTCCTACAAGGGTTCAAAAGTTATCCGCCGTAAAATTCTGTTATAACGAAGCAACTCCACGGTTCGTTATATCAGGTTTCGGCTGAATGGATTTCTCGATGCTAGATTTCCTTCTCAATTATACGTGTCCCGAGCATAATTTGAATGAACTTCTACTTAAGAAACCCCTCACGGTCTCTCTTTTCTGCCGAATTTCTAAGTGAAAACGTAAACTTCGTTGGAGGTCTGGCATTTCTCGTTCATTTCATCTTTTGCTATGAAATTCCGCCTTTTATTTAAGGGGGTGTCTCTTACACGTTGTCATGTGTCAGTTGGGGCTCTCGTTTTGCACACTTTTTTTTCGAGAATTTCCCTCCCACTTCATTTCGACTTCTTCCAGCAACATCCATTTTTATAAACTGGATGCTCGTACAAGTCTCAGCGTACAACATATGTTCCTAATTAATTTTTTGCATTTTTTTGGCTACTTAAACGCCGTGCATAATGTTACTAAGAATTATTGCGTTAACAACTATGCTAGTGTTACACCAGCGTCAGTCTTGAGCAGGAGATCGTGTAATCCGTGCATAGCCATTTTTTTGCGTAATTAAGCTAAATCTAGTTTCCTAGGTTCGAACCCCAGTTGGGCGATTTTTTATTTATTGTAAATCAAATCAGTAAAATCAGAGCCATACCTGAAACTTCAAGTTTTTCAAACAAATTCTCGTGTATTCTGGAACACAACAAAGCTTACTTGGCGAAAATCCGTCAATAATTGATAAAAATATTGCCCATTTACAATAAGCTTAACTTCTATCTGGGCGGCCATTTTGTCTCTCACTGTTTTTTTCACATTTTTTAAACCTCATTCTAAAATTTATTAAAGTTACTTGTCGAAAATCCAAAAATAATTAATAAAAATATAGCTCATTTATAATAGATATTGGCATATCGCCACCCTGAACATGTATGTTGGTCTTAAAACAAAATTGTTGCAAAATATAGAAATTCGAAAAAAAATTTATACATTTCATTTGCAACCATGCAGTCTGGCAATCGCTGTATAAAAGTCTTTCTGCAACTTCTCACGTATCCATGTACCTAAACTATACTTGCACACTGGTTATAATTGAAATAAATATCATCAGTTTGCAATCAGTCTTACAATCGATTTACAATAAGTTTCTCTCAGAGAGCAGCCACCACATATGTAACCAAAGTAGCTGTAAACTGCTTATACATGTATTTTAAAGAAATTTCACTAATTTGCAATCAGTCTTATACATGAAAACTGGTCATAGTTAAAGAAATATCAGTTTGCAATCAGTCTTATAATCGATTTACAATAAGTTTCTCTGCAACCACTTTGAAATCTGTTTTCACTTTAATGCTACAAGAGAGCTCCAACCATCTGTAACCAAACTAGCTGCAAACTTGTTATATTTTCAAGAAATATCATCAATTCGCAATTATGCAGTCATATTTGCAAACGAAAAATGTCAGTTTGCAATCAAGCTTACAATCGATTTAAAATATGTTTTTCTGCCACCACTCTGCATGCAATCAGTTACCACCTTCTTGTTACCAGAGCTGCTGCCATATATGTGTACCATACTAGCCCACAAACTGATTATATTTGAAATAAATATCATTTGGTTGCAAGCAGTCTTGCAATCGATTTTCCAATAAGTGTTTCTGTAATCACTCTAAAATCAGAGATGCAACCATGCCTGCAGCCCAACCAGTAGCAAACTTTGAATTTTGAAATAAACATCATTAGTTTGCAATCAGTTTTGCCTTAATTCGCTTTACATGTACAGTACGTATGTCTTTCTGCATTCAGTTTTTCCTTAGGGTCTATATACAGAAGCAGAACAGTAGCCATTTTGGGGCTAGCTTTGCGTGTCCTGGGTTCGATTCCCAGCTGGGCCATATTTTTTAATTGCTGTTGGATTACACAGTCGTTATTTTCTGAGCATAAAATCGCCCATCACCATCAGTGAATCAACCCCAGTGTCTAAAAAAATCATTTCTTGGGTAATTAACCTAGATTACCTGAATTCAATTTGTAAGCGACTTGCACATGGCGAGGCGCTAAAATGCATTTTTGCCTCAACTATAATTCGTCCATAAAAAAGGCAATAAGAAAAAAAGGAAAATGCGATGTGGATGTTAATTTGAATTTTCACAGAGAAGGTGAAAAAGCGAGCATTTGGCGAGGCCAATTAACAGGGAAAGATACAAAACCAGCCACGCGGAAACTGAAATGGATAGTTGTTTTTTTCACTAATGCCTAATAGATAGTCCTAATAATGGGTCATTTGCATATTTCCCACCAAATGGGCTGGCATAGACATGCACGTGTGTGGTCCATTACTCAACCCTAAAATTATCCCAACTCGCCAGGAATTCAATTATATTTATTGAGCGTTTAAGAATAAGAGATGCCGACATAAATGTCATCAATAATTTTCAAATGTCAGGAAGATGTTTTTTTTTAATTTTTTGGAGACGTTTAATTCGAGCAGACTGCAATAAATACGCGTGAAAAACCAGATCCAGGTTAACGCGCGACCGCGATCGTACACAACATGATAGGGGGCGCTGTCATCGGCCGCCATTTTTTTCGGAAAAGGACACTAACAGAAAAATAACGAGATCATGTTGCTCCACCTGTTGTGCGTTGCAGTAAAGGAACTATATCTTAAGGCAGTAAATGGTTTTACGAATAAAATTGGCTGAAACCTTCGCCATGTACAATGTACAGTGTTACCAAAGATGCTGAAATATTTAAAGGTGAAAATCCTTTGTATACATTATTTTTAACTATATATCGAAGAATGTTATATGCCGTTTAGGATTTACCTTGTAACTAGTGATGGGGAAAAAATTAATATTCCAATTTTATCACTTCAATGGAGAATTCGATTCGCTTATTTGAAAAGATCGAATTCCAATCCTACTGAAATTAATAGAACTTATAACATACTGTACAAATTACCTTATAATCTGTAGACGAAAACGAGAAATTTTGTCTGCTATGTTGCTAGGGCCATCAGCGCATGACATGATTGCGTTATTGATTACATTTAATAAACATGAACAATGCAGTGGTGAACAACTTGTTTCGCATTGAAATTTATTTCAAAAATGGTAACTCGCCCAAGTAACAGCACACTGTTCACCGCTACATTGCTCTACCGGTATGTTTGTTAACTAGTGTCAATGGCGTCATCATGTCATGTGCAGATGAAGCATATGGCCCTGCATGAAAGACAAAGTTTCTCGTATTCTTCTGCAGGTTATAAGGTTATTTGTACAGTATGTTATAAGTTATAAAATCTGCATGCAAAACAGTCTCCATTCATTTCAGTGGGATTTGAATTCGATCTGTTGATACAAACGATATCAAATATAAATCCCCATCCCCAGTTATATGGTAATTCGTAAATGGTATACAACATTCTTCGATGTGATATACACTGTAGTTAAAATAATTATACAAAGACTAAGTTATTATTTTGACCTTTTAAATATTCCCGTTTATTTGGCGCACCCTGTATAATTTATATGGAGAAAAAAATGTAAATTTGCTGTAAATATGCTACCTGCGTTGTAACACAAATAAAAACACGTTGACTGAAAACTTCACCAGTGTATAATTTACACAGAAATTAATGTGGGCTTGTGATAAACAGCCTTAAAGAAAAATTCCATCCTGGTGGACATGTGACCTGTATTTTAAATTTTACCAACCAATTTGTAATGTGCCACAAAAGTTCGCTATCACTAAACCCTTGGTGGAAATTTCTGTCCATCTCCTGTACAGTGTGTTTCATACATTTTGTATTGTCATAAATCATGACAGCCTGTTAACGATTTTTAATAATTAAGCCAAGGATAAAAGTGATATTAACATAGAAATCATGTGGATCAGGTTGAAAGGATGCCGCTCGCAACATTAATCATCGTGTCCGAATTGAGAAATTACATGTGTATTAGGACTTTGATACACTTATTATAAATTTGCACTTTATATACACAAAGTAACATAAACCCGCGGATAGATTACGATGCGAGTTACCCTCAAATATGCCCCGAATTAAAAATCCACCCTTAGTACATATTTTTGTATATATCTGGAACCTTACATTTAGCATTACTGCATGTTAAGCCACCAAGCCCCTTGAAACATAGCGCCATCTATGATTCATTTGGCACAACCTGCTATCCGTATTTTATTCTCCTTTACCATTGCAATAACCAATTTTCTAAATGATGAATTTGTCATTTGCCAGCAAGAATTTGACACATTTGTGTTTATAAGAAATGTTGAAAATATTTCAATATAAATTAATTATAAGCATGCCTTTCTATATAAACATTCATTTACATGTCTTAACTAGTGACGTCATTTTGCTTGGTCGTCCTTTTCAGTAATGATCATTAATGACGTCAAAATCCTTATGGAAACGCAACATAACAATTGCATGTAAAACCGTGCTTTAATATCTTTTTTAAATAACATGTTCTTACATGTCGTGAATGAAGTTATCTGTATACAATATTCAATACATAGGGTTACGCCATTGTGACATCGGAAATCTAAAATGAAGTCATTTTGTAGATGGTCATCCTTTTCAGTTATGATGTCAGAATCGTCGTACAAATATAACTTAATTGAAAATTGTGAAAATTGTGAAAATTGCTTTTAGCATATTTTTAAAATAGCCCAAATTACGACATGTGAAAAACTTATTTTTCAGAGGCATGAATACGTGTTAAATATTCCAAATGTACATGTTTAACATGTTTCACAAAATATTAGTTTGCAATATTTATAGGACGTGATGATCTACCTAAAAGTTTGTAAGACGAACTTAAATTTAAGCGATTCCTCGTTATAATAAATTTAGGTAATTTTATGGTCTTGGCAACACTTATGGGGTGCCATTATCGCGTTGACGAGGCGCGCATCGCTCGTTAATTAATTACCATTTCCGATAAGCATTAAGCCGAATGCGCCTAGTTATTAATGAGACGTCCAAGCAGGCTTTTAATAGCACCCAAAGGTCAATTGGGGTTAACTGCATTCATCACGAGCACAAGTTGCACCATGTGCATTGACAAATGTAAAGGCTGTTTTGTGGAGAATAGCAGAAAATGCAAGGCCATTAACTTATGGCCTCAGAAACAATTCAGAAACATTTAACTTTTGAAAGTTTCATAAGAGCATATACATGTTCTTTACTTTATTGTATAACCCAAGCAATATGGGTGCATGCTATTTTGCTATGTCAACTGCACCTTATATTATAAGTTTTAAATGGAGAAAAATTCCCCTTATAGTTTTCACCAGAATAATTCTAGCTCACTGGCAAACCACAGGATACCTGCTTTACAACGTACGAGTTCCACGTCAAAAAAAATGTAAATTTAAAATACTTTCAATGTATATGACACTATACTGTATAACGTTTTCATTTCTTGACAGTGCAACGTGTAACATGTCGGATACTGTTTTTGCAGGTTGCAAAATAGGGTCGAAGGGTGCAGTGACTTCATTATAGCTCTTATAGTTTAAGCAAGAATATTAAATTTCCTTTTATGTCATTGGTCCAAATTACTGCATGATGAGTACCCACCGAATTACCCACAGAATCTTAATTTGGGTTGATGGACTACACCCCCTACCACATGGTATTAAATTACTGACAGTAGGGTACTGAGTTGAATTTAGTACTAATTACTAAAAACGAATTTCCATGAGTTTTCCAGGTCCTCTTGATAATAATTTACTGTCTGTATGTCGACTAGCATGGTCTCAACATGTAAAGTCATGGGTGATTAAATGTATTGTCTGCTTGCAAAACTTATACTGTACACCCCTGAACAGTGACAACCTCTGGTACATATAGAAGAGCCATTTTGAACCCCTTCAGTACAAAGTGGGCTTGGCAGTAAATAAGGGAAATTCCCTATAATGGGAATCTCGAAAATAACACATTGCAGAATTTGATCCGAGATTTGTGCTGTTTATTACCACAACAGTTAGGCTAGTTGTCCGAAAATGCTTTCTAATCTTTCAGAATGAAATTTTATACTGGGCAGTACATGTAATTACTGGTACTGTAATATGAAAATTTTAACGGAATTCACGGAATTAAAATCCTGTGTCAGTAAAGCCTCGTTCCACATCCCCACCTCCTTATGTTGACCAGCTTGTGGTCAACTTACAGAGGTTCTACTGTATGTGACATCAATCTTGAAAATGTGAAAATGTCATCAAGATGAACTTTGCTGATAACTTCTGCTGGTCTTATGCCATGTTACTATGACGTTGCATGCTGTAACTATATCGACAATGGGTATGTAATCAAATTACGTTCAAGATCCTTACCTTCCGGACTTGGTGATGATCATTTCGGTGCCCAGTTCGAAGAACTTGTCCCACAAGTCTTTGGTCTCCAGTTGGCACTTGACAGTCTGCAGTTCGTCGCTGTTGCACTTGCCCACCAGATGCGCTGCGATCGCTGACGAAGATCTCGACGAAACTGAGGCCGTGCCCACTCGGGCCTCCGTAACCGGGGCTACCTTCACTGGGTTGGGGCTAGCAGCCAACTTCTCTTCCGATTCGCACGTAGAGTCCTGGTCTACGGAGTCCTCTTCGGACGCGTGCGAAGAAGGCGAACGGTCCCAGTCTTTGCTCTCAGCCTTTAATTTCTCTGAGAGAAAAAAGAACGAACGTTTTGTCAGAAAAACAAAAAAATTCTAAAAATTCGTATTCACACACATAGAAATTCAGAAATAAATTAAACTTTGAAGTTATTGCCTTATCAACGTTGCATACTGACAGGAAAATACATGTACCCTTACAAAAATTGTAGGTATAACTTTGATTAATTTCTAGTAACCAGTAGGTATCAATGTATTTTTATGGTGTATTATTGGTATGCACGATTTACAACCTTGGAAAAGAAACCTACGATGGTTTCTTTAAGGTTTCATTATTGGTTGTTGAAAGGTTTCCTCTTTATCCAATGTATTTCATAGGTTTCCAAAATGTTGTACACTGTAAGGTATCCCATTGAAACCAATGATAGGAATATTTTGCACCCGATGAGACTTATTTGATACTTGTTAAAACATTACTGATACCAAAAAAATACAAAAAATGGAAGCCTGCTTACTAGCAACTTTAAAAATACCTTTCAAATTTTTGTAAGGGTAAGCTTATGAAAAGGGTGAAACTATTGCACGAGTTTAGGTATTTTATGTTAGAGTCTTTAGAATCACACGTAGCCATAAATTGATTTTTTTATTTGTACTATTAAAATATGTTTGTTCGGTACAATTACCAACTTAGTAAACTTGTTTTAACTGATCTACTATTATACATGTGCATGTACATTATCTACGCTAGGTTAAGACCAATGAGTGCAATTCTTAAACATGTACTTTTTAAATCTGATCAAATATTAGCTTGCCTAGGTTAAAATAGCGAATATATATTTTCTCATACGATTGCCACCTTTTCGTATAAGGAAGTATGATACTTAATACTTTTTCCAAGGAGTGTCGCCTTCTGCCATGAAGAAGTGCGACGCTTCATGCTCCTCCCATGAACAAAGAGGTGGTGTATAGGGTGGCACAAATATTAATTTTCACTGTTAATATTCTAGTTTCGGTGTTATTGTCATTACTACCATGACTAAATACAGAGGTGTTTTCTACGTTGTTTGGTAAACGGTCAAATTTTACGCCAAAGGTCACAGATGTTAACTATTTGTGGATAGTCGTCACTGAGGTGCCCTGAGGGTCAGGTTGTATGACCAAGTTTGGTCGCAATACATCGGGTAGTTTCCGAGAAAATTGGTAGGACAGACACATATTGCGGACACAATACCGCCAATCCCTGACCAAATCTGATTAATTACCCTGACTTATCAAATAGGAAATGTCACAATGGTCACATGTAAATAAAAATAACTTTATTTGCAACAATACAAAAAGTCTGCAACACTTCTTGGTCAACTGCCTCTGCGGACATTGCAAGTATTTTTATTTAAACAGGACTAAGGTTGAAGCATGTCATCACTCATGTTTTTGAATAACAGTTGAGTGGATAATTAAGATGGAGACCCTATATTATAGTATTTGTAACACTTTCAATGTTGAAAAAGACATGGAATACACATCCTGCTTTGCATGTATGAGAAAACTGTTTAGAGTAATTCCCTATGCACAAGTTTGGTGCCCTCATACTACCTATGGAGAGGTCTTGAAGTTAAATATTTTAAACTAATTTGTTTTTAATCTTTTCAAATCATGATTTAACAAGTTTTGGGCATATTTTTGTCAGTATAATTTTGACCGTAAAATTCCAGGTCAAATTTTACATCTTCCCTGACTTTCCAGGTCTTTTCCCTGACTTACTTAAATTCCCTGACTTTCCAGGCTTTTCCAGGTTGTGGGAACCCAGACTGTAAGGTATCCCTCTGAAACCTATGATAGGTACATTTTTCACCCGATCAGACTTAAGGGGACCCTACACGGTTAGTAATACTGTCAGTCACTTTAGAATCAGTAGAAATTACAGTATGCGTCAATATTTTTGCGACCCTACATGATCAGTATTTTACTGTCAGTAAAAATCTCAGTACCATCGTGAACTTCGTTGAGTGAGGTTCTAAAGTACCACGGATCGAAGTGAAAGGCAAAAGCCTATTTGGAGACTTACGAGGCTTATTTAGCGATAATTTCAATACTCACTCGCAAACGGTACGATGATGATTGAGAAAAACAGCGGAAAATGTGTTCTCATACGAATTTCTTCGACGAAATTCAATGTATGTGGCACGTCCGTCTTCCATAGCTGCTGGCGCAATACTGACAGATTTACTGACGAACCCACTTACACGGTCAGTATTATTGTCAATATCCTCATACTGACACTAGTTATCCGAAAATCCGGATAATCGTCATTATCGAACTTCAATACATCAGTATTGCCCTTACACGATCTGTATTACTGTCCATATTTGTCGAAACTGACAGTAATAATTCCCGTGTAGGGTCTCTTTTTACCATGGCAGAAATCACAGTCAAAGACTGCTTGAAAAACCATTTTCCAGAGTTGCCTTCATGAGTTGTTTCTCACGCGTCCATGACCAAGAATGCGTCTGAGGGTTCGGGTCGTGCCCTAGGTCACCCAAAATTTCGCCGACAGCGATCTCCTCACGCAATTAAACGCAACCAAAACAAGGGGCCTGGCCATTGTCCCAACCTGCCCCCGTTCTCACAGTGGGACTCAATCGTCCACAACTCAATGGTCCAGCTCTACAAAGCGAATAATGCGCCAAGGAGAACTGGAGAGAAAATGAACCAGGCATCAAGTATTTATTCTGATAGCTCCAGAGGCGTGAACGAGGGTTCCATCAATTACGTCAGCTCGAGTAAACCTATGCAGCAAAGCAATGAAAAGGCGCTAAACAAATCCGAGTTATTTGTCGCTACTTCAACAGCCACGCATGGTGAGCTTGAAAGGGCCATTAGAGCACGCTTTCGTGGACCACAAAGGGCCTGCTGCACGAGGCCCTGTAATACAGCCGTAACCCGACAGCCTTAACGCTCCAGCCATTCAAGGCTGGTTAACTGCAGAGGCTCCATCAGGCACCGACTTGTGGTCAATATTGTCAATTGGTAATCTGGTTGCACTCGACTGTGCCATGTTCAGTTAAACGTGCCATGAAGGGCTTTGTTCAGCTAAGGACTGCTGATGCCAGCCAGAAGTTGGGACTGGATATAGCCTTCTGAAACTCTAAAGATGAGGACCTGCAAGACTATTGCTGTGAGCTTGACCGAATATGGAGTGGGAGATAGGCCACAAGTAACAGATTTTGAGGATTTGATTGGTCATTTTATATTGGTCAAACCTAGGCAACCCCAAACCACAAAATCCAAATTGAGTAAATTTTGTGTTTCTTTGCACAGTAGCGACTCGTATTGGAATGCAATTTAAAATTTGTTATACAAGTCTAGAAGATGTCAATTAAAAGAAATCTCATTCAAGAGTGTTGTGCTAAATACGATCCAAATTGACATTTTGTTTTGTCGGTTGTTGATCCTCATTACGTCATCTCTCATTGTCCCGTAGGACCTTTCCAGGGATTCATTCAGACCATGGAGTAAACATCGGGTAACAACTTAAAACTTTCATTTTTGAAAATAAAAAGTATCAATTATACCTATTGGTGTGGAATTAACACAATTTAAAAAAAAATGTGTTCATAAGAAAATATCAATTATACATATTGGTGTGGAATTTAACTCTTAATTTGGGACAGAAGTTGTTTTTAAGACTGTGTATTGGGTCAGGGTAGCGGCGAAATACAGTCCTTATAATGTAAATATAGTTGAATCCTCAATTAAATTTCTATGACTTTACCAGATTTTCCAGACATTTTTTGGAAAATTTTCGGGCAAACCATTCTTACGGATTGAACATACATGAATTTTCACTTCAGAAAGCGCCAAGTCATGTGTTTATCCAACCACATTTACATTTTAAAACTTGGGAATCAACAATCCGTTTGCATGGTGTATGGATTGATCTTTTCAAAATTGTGTTGTATTGAAGCAATTTAAGTAGTAAAAGCTGGAAAGAACAGGTTAAAGACAGATCAGATTGAAAAAGAATGTCTCAAGTACAATGCTTTAAGGCGAAAATTTTAAAGACGTCTAGATCACAAAATGGTGGATTTTAGCCAACAATCTTGTCAAAGGATATAATATTAATAATTCAGGGAATGCCATAGGCGAATTTTCTGAAAAATTATAGGAAATAATGGATTTTTAATGTATTAGCATGTATTAGCAAAACGACATTTTCGACGTCCATGACTTTCCGGTTTTCCAAACCTGAGTGAACCCTGTTCTTTCCAGGTTATAAAAATTATTCACAATGATGGAAACGCTGAATGTAATATTTATGTTAAAAGTTTGCTAAGGAACGCCGGAGGCGAAATTTTTTTTAAACCAAATTCAGCAGAAATAATGGATTTTGTGTATTTCAATGAAGTTTCCATAAAAAATATTAGAATCTGAAATTCGGAAATCAAACTTCAGCATTTTTCCTAATTGCAACCAGGTAGGCATTATACGCTTCGACGCCATTTTTCGAAGGCCTTATGCATGTTAGCCACAAGGTTCAATGGAAGCAGTTTCTATGGGCTTCTTCACTCAACTCGAAACTCAACGATCGCCTATTTTGCCGCTACAAAAGGACTTATCTATTTCAAAGCGAATAAAAACAACATTTTGAATTTTCCACGGTGCAAGAGCTCATTCTCCTGTAGACTCAATGCGAGTTAACTCGCCCAGAAAGGCCAAATCCCTTCTTTGCTTATGTTCCCCAATGCCCTCCCCATACACAGACGTTCGCATAATTCCAAAAGTGCATAAATATTTTTATAAAATCGCCACTCGAAGCAAAGGGCCTCCAAAGAGGGCCCAATTCCCCGCACAATGGATTCCTGGCCTGCTATTCACCCACGTTTTATTATGCGTTAAAGATACGCGCAGACGCCTGCATTGGAAAACCTTGTTTGCAAGGACATGTTTTCATATCGCCTAATGTGTGTTATTATTGGTTATAGACAAGATGGTTTGTATATGCAAATACTGGGGGATGTTCGTCGTGGCAAATAGAATTCAGTCGAGATGAAAAGAAAAAGCCCTCATGAATATGGTTAGCGCTGGCTCGCATAAATATTTATGAAGAAATTGTCATTCACACATGCACATGCTGAAATACTGTTTGGTGTCTCGCCACAAGCCTGCTTATGCAACATACTGCAGCCTTATCGTTTGTTTATAAAAGATTACATTTGCGATCAAGGTTGATGTTCATTCCATCTGTTTTAGAACGCTGCATGTCTATACTGCATGGGAGCGTGCACCAGTACTGGAATAATGGTGGTTTACATATGTGTGCCTTAAAAACAATTGCGGTACAAGTAAAAAAGCACACGAAAAAACTCATGGCAACCTCGCAAAGTACTATTATTGTATCACGACAAATATCATATAGTCAGTATCATCGTTGCAAATATTCCTGCAAAGTTACAGTGATGATGCAAGTGCAATGTAAGCATTAAATTGCAAGCATCATCATTGTACCAATGAACGGACCATCAATCCCTTGGATATTTTTGTAACATTGCAAGAATACAAATATCATTGTAACATTGCGAGGATATAGATATCGTCATTGTAACGTTGGAAGAATACAGGTATCATCATAGTAACGTTGCAAGAATACAGGTATCATCATTGTAACGTTGCAAGAATACAGGTATCATCATTCTAACGTTGGAAGAATACAGGTATCATCATAGTAACGTTGCAAGAATACATGTATCATCATTGTAACGTTGCAAGAATACAGGTATCATCATTGTAACGTTGCACGAATACAGGTATCATCATTGTAACGTTGCACGAATACAGGTATCATCATTGTAACTTTGCACGAATACAAGTATCATCATTGTAATATTACAAGAATACAGATATAAATATTGTAACACTACAAAAATAAAGGTATTATCTTCGTAACATTGCAAGAATACAGCTATCATGTTTGTAACGATGCAATCTTAAATCTATCATTGTTGTAACGTTGCAAGAGCATAGCTATCAACATTGTAACGTTGCAAGAGCATAGCTATCAACATTGTAACGTTGCAAGAGCATAGCTATCAACATTGTAACATTGCAAGAATACATGAATCACCATTGTACAATCGTTGCGAAATCACGCAAAGTATCATTATTGTATTTGATGACATTTGATTGTATGTCAGGTAAGGGGATGCTAAAGCAATTAAGAGTACTTTTGAAACCTACCAAAATGAACAACTTGAGCAAATTATAGTATGGATCTACACGAATCATGATTCACAATTCTTGTACCCCTAAACTAATGAATGTAACTGTCTCTTAAACCCGTGGCTATATTAAAGCAATCCTGATTGTACTTTTCCGTTGATTCATGTCTAGGAGTTGAAAATCACAAATGCATAAAAAACATATCTAATTCTAGTATGGGGGTATTTTCATCGTTTTTACTAGTCTATCTCATGCTACAGTGTAAGTGAATAAATCGTTCAAACGTTTCAAAAATCAGATAAAAATTAACTTTGCCTTTAACTCTAATCAAGTTGGCATGGAATGCTTGATTATGGATAGGTTACGAATCATCAATTTTTTCTGTACATGAGATTAATCAATAAGCATAGCAATGATAATGTTGTATTATCTAACGAATATTTTCACATTGCAACTTTTATTAGTGCATCTGCGTAATCCAGCTTACTTGATATGCAAGTTACTTTAGAAAACAAGTCATCAGTAAACTGAAGCCGCATTGTGAACTTTAATGAAATTGGGCTTGTCACTGTCAATCCCATATCACGTCCTTAAATCCTTTGTTAGGTTTTCGACAAAAATCCCTTTTAAAAATTCTTTCCAACTTGAACTTTCAATGTTTCCTAAAGTTACTCAACCTTAAAGTACCTGCTCAATCATGGAAATTACTTCAAAATTCAGTTAGCCATTACTGCGCATGTCAGATTCTCAGAGAAAATGTCCATTATGTGGTGCTGTAGTTTTAATGACTGAATCGTTACACGGTTTTCCGGAAACTGACTCACGTATGTTTCTGCTCCAAGAACAACTTGTAAGCCATTTATTGCAGTCTCCTGCGTGACACGTGACCTCACGCCAACGTCATTTTAACGCTGAATTACCCACAATTCTGTGTAGGAAATGCGTTCGCTCCCATTCACCCCCAGGGGGCCCTTTCCGTGGTCCCCTGGACCTAATTAGGCCATCTAGTGTAGCGTTATGATTTAATTGGCCCCAAAAAGCGTGTAATGATTTGTTGATGTTAACAGTACGAATGGTCGTAATTCCGTTCACATTTGCTTTTTACCATTTCTTTTCTGCTTGCTTTCTCTCTTGACAAATTCGAGGACAAGGCACTTCCGCTATTGCATTTTATAGAACGTTCCACAGGGATCCCCATTCAACTGCATATATCAATAATTCGAGCAAGCCACAGCTGCAATAGGATGGATTGAGGGCGTAAAATGTAATAATTTTCACACAGATTACAGACATGATTCTCCATTGGAAACCCAAAGTACATGTAAATCTTAACGAAGTATGGAATTTATTCATTAGCTAATGCAATATTAATAAGAACTTTGAATCTTAATGGCATCACCAATTTTCTAGTTTTCTTGTATATTTTGAATTATCAAGCAGTCACGTTGATTGGGGAATAAATGTTCCAACCTCCCCTGACAATCAGTACCTAAAATTATATACAGTGTACACATGTAAAATTATCGCTAAAAGTGTATGACAAAATAGTGTTCTGCCATTTATGCTAAAAGCAAACGAAACTGTGGCTTAAACATGTTATACACATGTCCTGGATGTAGTAATTTGGAAAAGGAACCAAACACATGGTTCAATTTACATATCAAGTCAACATTTTGACACCTAAATCCATTTTCTACAAATCTTGAGATTTTGCTAACCAGGGAAGATGTTGAAGATGCCTTTAACTCTTCAAACCATATAGGCAACACCATAAAATTCTTTTTGTCCAACTTATGTCCATTATTCTGTCAAATTTACAAATTGGGCATTAAGGTTATATGTTACTCAACTCTACAATTACCGGTACTTGTATGGGGTCGTTATATGTGGGTGGTCGTTATAGAAAGGTTTCACTGTGCTCAAAAACAAAAACCCGTGGCTACAAGTAAAAATAGAACGTTCAAGCTGTCTGACCACTAATGACATCTAACCAATGATACGATTTTTGTGAACCCCCATACCCCCTTCAACTTTGGCCAAACGAGCAAAACATGTTACAAATTGCATATAACGACGTCCATATAGTCAACACTGTCAAATTCTATTGTCTAACTTATGTCCATAGTTCTGTCAAATTTTGCAAATTGAACATTAAGGTTATGCTACTCAACTCTACAATTATCGGTACTCGGCAAAAAAAAAAACTCGTGGGTGGTCGCTAAAGAAAGGTTTTACGGTGCTAAAAAACTTTTCACTCGTGCCTTACAAATAAAAATCGGACATTCGAGCCCTAATCTCGTCTTGCCAATGCTTTTCCTGAAAAAATCTGATTAATTTCACTGACTTATCAAATGAAAAATGTCACATGTAATTAAAATTAACTTTATCTGCAACACTACAATTAGCTACTGTATATTTATGTATTTTCCTGTCAGGATGAGTAGACCAATTCTTCAAATGAATTTTCCTGCGTTTTCCAGAGACTTTTTTTGAAAATTTCCAGACAATTTCAAGAAACAATGTACCATATGACGAATATTTTAGTAATTATAGATCTGATCACGAAATGATGGAATTAGCCCAGAATTTTGTAAGAAGAAATAATAATATTAATAATTAAGAGACAGCCATTGGCGTAGTTTTTGAAAAATTACAAGAAATATTGAATTTTGGAATATCAATAACGATGAGAACACTATAGTGGTTGAAACCATTAGATCACAAACACTGCATTTTTGAGGACATCGTTGATATATTAAAAAATTGTTCATAATGACCGAAACGCAGTAGGCGAAATTTTTTTTAGACAAAAATAATGCATTATAGGTGAATTTTTCATTAGAATTTTTCATTAGATGATAATGAAAACAACGTAGGCCAAATTTTTAGAAAAACTAGATCACAAATACAGCTTTTCTAATGCCTTTCATGAGATACTTATACCAATCGAAGTAGTTGTGCCACAACAAATTTCCAGACATTATGAATTTCCCTGACCTAATGGTCAAATGTCAAGATTTCCCCGACCACAATTCATTTCCCTGACTTTCCCTGACGGTCTGAACCTTGCAATGTTACGATTTTTACGAACCCCTGCCTCCTACCCCCAACTTTAGACATCGTTTTTGCACAGCCCCTATGGTCGATGAGTTTATACTACATGTACGGTGAATTCTCTGAATACACATCAACAATTTTTTTTAATGAAACCTAAGTTCTGACAACCATTTTCGTGCAGGTCCATAACAATACTCAATTTGGCACTACCTATATGGGGCTACATGTAGTCTTCAAATAGTATTTCTTAATGCACAGTCCTGTCTACATTATTCCTTTTCTTTGGCTTTTCTGTTGCATCGCTCGCAAGCACTGGGCGATTTTTCATTGTTAAAGGATGGCAATTTCCAAATTGGTGCTTTTCTTCTTTTCTATACGAATCTCAAAGCTGTACTTGCATATTCTCGTATATTCCATCTTGTTGTTGTGCCAGAGGCGCTCTCTGGCTCTGTCGATGTATCGGAAAAGATCTTCTAAACTTGTCCGTTTAATGTCGGATAATAGGATGTAATGGTCGTTTCTATAGGATGCCAAACAAGCTTATAGCTGTCGTGGTTATCAGATTGCTCTCCAATGAAAATTGTTGCCAATAAACAAAGCTTGGAGAGAGTTGCTGCAGCTTGGATCAGCGACATCACTGAAACCTTGTGGAAGCTCAACTTTCTTTCGAAGAAAGTATACAGTATATGTATTCGATTGAGAGTTTATCAATGGACATACTACGATATGTTCCCTGCACCAAATGTGTACATTTCAGCCAAACTTCCTGGAGTGAAATAATGGCACCTGTCCTATACCTGTGGGAATTCGTCTTTTTTGTGTGTGTTTATCCTAACCTATAATCTAGTCTTACCTAAATTAACCTAAACATGTAATTGCTATATTTTGCCTGCCCTAACCGCAGGCAAAACTGCCAGCTTACCAGCAATTGAGCAGGAATATAATGTACATATATGCAGAAAACAATAAAATTCTACAATTTGCTAAATATAATTGTTAACATTGATGAAGTTTCTAGAAAATACCCGCCCAAATTTTAATTCTAATCAAAATTGCATAATAAGGCAATTTTCGAAACCACAACGGTTCACATACTGTACATGTACAGTTTTGTTTTTTCTGAAACCATTGTATACATGTCCCGTTACATTTAAAAATAAGCTAACATGAAGATACTTTTATTATGATTACGTGTTGAATTGAACGACATTTCATTATCATTTTGCATGTATCCCTATAGGAAACTTAACAATGAAGAATGTGTAAAAATAGGATGCTGTATATCATCCTTTCAGACCTTGAAAATTCGTGCCATACAAATAAAAAGCTGACACCAGAGCCATCTGACTATTTAAAATTGAAAAATTCAAAATGGTAAACGTTTGAGAGAATACGTGACAATTTATAATAATTATTTCAGAAGCGTAAATGTATTAAAACAACAAAGTTAATTTATTCTGAAAAATTACTTATAGCATCCCATTTAGAAGAAATTATTACGAAAAAATATTAAGAAGTTACATAATTCCATCTTGTGTTTTCATAACTACATGTCTTTTTAATGTTTTGAGCACTCTTCATCTGTACCGATAATTTTTCAAATGTTTCGTTATTTTCACAATTGCTTGACCATGGTCACCTTACATTCCAATATGAACTTTGGGCCATATTCGACCTAACATATGTATACCTAACCTTGCGTCCAAGGTGTGTATGGGAGTAAATTTTGAATATTACCAGGATTTTGTGTAGAGATGTTGGTTCCTTGCATTCACCTTTAAACACCTAGCACATAAACATGCTAAGTATCAGTTCTGCATTTTACGACCATATGAGTGAGGATCTACACTATACTTAGATTTATGTATTGCATGTTTTTCCACATTTGCGTGCAAAAATTGCGTGTTTCCCTTTGTTTTTGCTTCTGTTTTCAAAGTGCTCCCATCCCAACATAACGTGTATTCGAGTAAACAACAAAGCCTATGCAAAACTACTTATTTGGTTGTGCCCTTCGATGTGATTACGTGCGTAGTGCTTCTTATTAAGAGTCTATTACCTGATCAATATCTCGTTGCACGGTTGGTCAGGATGCTTTTCAGCTCCTCTACGAGCGGCATTATGAGTTTATTAAATTAAGAGCACAACTCCGAGAAGATGTTTATCAAAAGTATGATAATGCATGTTTAAAAGCTTTTCCCTCTATTATACGTATGTTTAACGCACAAAGGCAACACGTAAGCGCATGAATATACTCATAGGTAAATATAATTGCGATCGACAATCTCATTTAATCCCCCCTTCCTGTGATTGGCCCGACATGATTCAATAGCTAATATATTCATTGCCGGCATGTAAAATGATGCCTTTTATTTTCGGCCTAATCAGCTTTAATCTTGATGGGAAATTAAGTAGTCGTATACCGGAACACAACAATGAAACTACGAGATAATTAGTTTTTTTTGTATAATCAGGAACCTGGCTTTAATTACCATGCAATGTGTCGAATTTATTGTTTACAAAGTAAACAGGCTACATGTATATACATGTACCTGTCTGCACTACAATTGTATACCAAGGGCCCTGCACCTATTACAGGTATTCATGTATCAAAACAAGGGTATTTACCGGTATTCATGCATTTCAAATACATGTCAATTCTATACGTCTTTAAAATTATTTGAAAATACTGCTTTTACAGGTAACTACACTTACATGTAAGCTGCATCTGCAATATGCAATTTTCTACAGAAGAATTATTGCTTTGTTTATTAGTTTTATAATTGGTACCATTTTTCTAATAGAATGAAATAAATTTTATTAAACGTTGAGGAATTTATATGAAAAGAGCTGTTAAATAACACGATAATTTTGTTTGCGGAATTATGTTGGAAATACATGGACACGTAGTTGTTCAACTATCGTGATAACAGACATTATCTAAACATTTAAATTTAAAACTAAATTACATGTATGTCAATTATTATTTTCGGAATAATTCTGGAAATTGCAAGACATTCGGCTGACATCAAACGTGTTAATACCATTTGTCTTTTAAACTTACAAAAAATATATAGCCTGGTTTCTAGGTTCCCGTGCATTCCCATGCAAAGTAAGACATTTTAAAATACACTGCAAGTAGGCTACAGTTAATTGTATGAGGATTAAGTCCTTAAAAGAAAATCAGCGTCTACATGTCGATGTAGACGACATGTTACTTGACTATATATGTGTCAGACATTTTGAACTAATTTTAATTTACCAGCACGTCTGACAATTTCACCAGTCCAATGGTACAACAGCACATGTAGCTGATCTTCAATAAGGACATGAATGAATGACATGTTGTCTGCTGTTCCGTTTACATTACATTTGGTATTCATAATACTACTAGTTAACCTAATTAACCTTGCAAATACAAGTTGCAATTTGAAGCAAAAGCATGTTAAAAATGTGCACATGCCAACTATGTGTATTTAGAATATTTAAACACTATAAAGAAATTAACCATGTGCAGGTACTGTATTATTTGTTACGTATTTGCGAAATATGAATTTTCTGGAAACCTCATGCATGGTACTTGATGCTAGCCCTAACAGTTGAAGAGATGAATTTCACAAGTCAGTTTAACCCATCAATTAAAAGTGAAGGCCGAAACCATTAAGAAACGTATTTTACAAAATCCAAATGTGAAATTGGCATTTCCTTTTCAGCTATGTCAATAGGCCCGTGATTTGATTTTTGATGTGAAAATATTAGGCTTGCATAAGCCATAAGCCATGGTGGGGAGAATGCAACGTGCTTTTAATAAGTACTAATGGCAGCACGAAATCCTTCGCAGATTCACACAATAAGACCTTGCGGTGGTATGGCAAGGCATAATAAGATTGATTTTAGAATCCCTTTCATGACAAGGGCTTTTTATGCCTGGATTTGCCCGTGTTTTAGCAGCAGCCAACAATGAAGATCATATTCTCTCGTTTTCGACCATTTAGGGCGCTACGACCGTCACCATAATCTAATCCGAAGACTAAATGAAAGGAGAATAACAGGATTTGAAGGGTATTTTAGGCCGTAATTACCTCTCATCAAAACACGTGACACCCGAACAAAGAGAGCAGTCCGTTGCAATACTCAAACTCATCCGCTATGTAGCTGATGATGTTAACCGATGAAGCCAGCAAACGTTCATCCATGCACCAAGAACCATGAGATGGATTTTACCGGAAATTGCAAGGCCCTTTGTGTGTCAGTGTACTGTATTTGGAGAATTTTTGTCACAAATTAATAATGCAGAAAATACACCTAGCTTCTGATTGTATGAACATATACATATAGGTAGGGACGTATGTCTTATCCTCTATTGCGAATCCAATCGATGCCGACGCATGCATGATGGTTCTGCATGGTGCGAAATTGGACATTTTTAATTCGTTGCATATTTCGAAAATTTTCATCACAATCTTACAATGTTATGTTTCCTGGCATTTCCCTGATTTACTGGTCATGTTATCATAAATGTCCCTGACCTTTTCTACATCTGTTATTAAATGTAAGATGCACATGTGCATGTAGGATTGCTACATTTTAACAAGTTTGTTACTAAGTGAACATCCTATTGAATTATAATAAAATCAAAACGACAATTTTTCTATAGTTATTGCAAAAATGCCTTTTGTGATCTCTTCGACCACTCATGCATGCATAGGAAAAGTCCGGCCGTTTAAAATTCCTTGATTTTTCCTGAAAGCTATTTTATTTCAAATTTCCTGACAATTTCTTGATTTCTCCCCTAGATTTTAACTCCTTGACATTCCCCTGTTTACAGGCAGAATACATGGTCACCCAGTGATAGATTTCATTGGATAATGCTGAAAGTTCACTTTTGCAAATTTTTTATTTCCCTGACATTTTTCCTGATTTTCATGTCATGATACCTTAAATTTCCCTGACCCTTTTTCGATGACATGAAATTAAAGAATATACCAATTATATAAGAAAATCCAATTGATTTACATAATCTTTAAATTGCCCAGAATTTTTTATAATGCTGAAATTTTTTAAATTTCCCAGAAGTTCCTTGAGTTCCTATCTACAGCAATTTTAATTGCGTGACATTATCCTGATTTATTCGTAGGACAGATTTAATTGGATCATGCTGAAGGCACAAAATGAAAAAATGAAAAATATTTGCAAATGGTCGTAAATATAGATTTAGCAATTACATGTACTACTAAGTGTTCTAAAATTAAAGCTACGTTCATGCTTGCACATTACATGTACATTATATCTAGTCCTAAACAGCTTGCATGTTATTCGTTAAAAACCATTCAAAATAACAGCAAAATCAACTTTTGGTTTAAATGAAGGAAGCTAATTTTCGCAAAAGTCCAATAATATACAGTATGCACATACTGTATGCATTTAAGTTATATTAAAACTTATTGCCATGGATTTCACTCTAAGCAGTCGGTGCGAAACGTCGGAAGTACACAAGTAGTATTCAAATTATTGATTTATTTCAGACTGCATCACCATCGATTATTCATAAATTATTCTGAGGAAAAATTAAAAAAGCTACTTATGTTGACATTTTTTTTGTACTGAGATAAGTACGAATTTCTGGCCTAAATGACACAGGATGTCATTCATGTCACGGATAAGTAAATCAATGTCAAACGCTGAAATCATAATCAAACTATTGCTTTATTTCAGACAACATCATCATCGATTATTATAAATATTGCTGCTGAAAATTCTAACAATACGACTTATTTACATTGACACATTTCATATATATATAGCACTGAGATCAGTTCGATCACTTCGATTTTCTGGCTGTTTTCACTCTTAGGCCATTGATCGTATACAGTATGATATAGCATGACACCGAAGGTCATCGATTAAATTTATTTACAAGTCAATTCGAGAAAATATAAAAATATAATGCCTCATTAGCAAATCGATTTAAATGCGAATATGCACAGTGGATACCCAGAAGGAAATGCACACTATTCCTAACACGTTTTCCAAATATACACTTCAACATTAACTTGTCATGCATGCATGAGTGTTAGCATCTTATTTAAGTTTAAATAAAAAATGATACTACGTGTACACAAATCATGGATATATTTTATCAATGTCATTTCCTTATAAGGGTAAAATACTTAGCATTGTATGCACAGCAATTTTTAGAGATTCCCATGCATCTACAGGGAGAATTCTACATGTATAATAGGAAACGTTTGGATACCCTGTATAAGTATGATAAATACATGTATACGTCTAGAATTGTCTAATTTGAGCATATTTATATACTGTACAAAACAAAACGTGTCTACATAGACGGTTAAATAAAACATTGAAATTAGAACCATTTTCGAAGCATGGGACATCTTTGCAAGAGCATTGCATGCCCATGCCAGTGGAAACCCCAATTTGACTGAAAAAATTTGAACTGAATTTTGAAGTCACGTGTTGCAAAATGGTATACCTGCGCTTCCATGCATGCATTGCTGTTTTAGGGCACATGCATGCCCAGGCATTCGCTATGGCAATCAATTTTTATTGGGACCTTTGGAAATGCAATAATTACGAAACAATATTATGTCATTTCCATGACGTGCACAAAAGTTAACCTGCACGTCACATGTCAGGAAAAGGGGAATCCTTGCAATAAATATTAATCGCATAAAATTATAGTTAAATACTACTGTATAGTATAGTCGTATAAAACGTATAACCCAGATCGTGATTTTGAGTGTTTTATCGAGTAGGACCCAATAAAATATACATGCAGCATGCAAATGATGTCATAACGTTTTCTAAATGGACACTTTCACGACTCGTTAAAATATGTTATTGATTATAACGATATAATGATGGATCCTGCAGTTTCCAATAGAGCAAAGTTATTCCTGTTTATTTATGGATCAATAGTTGATGACAGATTTTTGTTGACCATGCATGGATGGTAATATTTCCATTCATCCGTTGAATTTACATGCATTTATACTTATTGCAATTTAGGCAGTACCATTTCAATACTAAAAACTAAAGTGTACATGATGTTGCAAATAGGATGCATGGCAACTTTACCCAATTAGTATACGAACTAATATTCAACTAACTGAATTCAAGATTCTCGTGAGAAATTAAACTGAAATTAAGTATGCAATAAATAATTTGTTGTACCAATGCGAAATTGTTATCAATTACATGAAATAATTTCTACATTTGTTGCAAGGTGATTATTTGGAAAACGTTAGTTAATGTGCACGACATAGTACATTTCTGTATTTTTGCACAAACAGATTGCAGAGAGACTGCAAAACTGATTGCAAGCTGATATTGGTTTCAAAGAAAAGCAGTTTGCAAGTATTTTGGGTGTGGAATGGTTAAAAACAGAAGGTTACAAAACTTGATGACCACTGCAATCAATTTTTTCAAATGTAATTAATTCGAAATAATTCGAATTAATTTATAGGTTTTAGTTTAAAAAAGGTGATGATTGAAGATGTGAGGGCGAGTGATACGTACACCTTGAGGGTTACAGGAACCTGGTTGATCACGATGTAAACGTACATGTATGTGACGTATCATACAGGTCCCCATAACCCTTGAAGTGTAAATTTCACTCATCCTCATTTCTTCACTCCTCATGCTTTGTGAAACAGATCCTAGAAACCAATTGCAGTTTAATTGCAAATACGAGTGTGGATCAAAAAAGTCTTGATATTTATTTTATAACTAATTATTGGAGCGTCGTTTAAGAACACTGAAATATGCAATATGTTAAGCAGCTTATACCCCATGATGATCACTATTTGCCATTTACGTCATCGATGGCGTTCTAAAGTTTTGCGCAAATCACAGTAACGTATACCTGAGCGTTGTTTTACAAATCAACATTATAAACAAAAATGTGTTTTAATTCTCTCATTTGCGTTCTTGCGTTTCTAAAAATTTCGCAAACGGTGTTTCAAAATTAATAATATACCTGTTTTACTAAACCAATGCACATCATGCCTTAGAATTTAGGTTAAAACCTATCATTTAAGACCCAGACTTAAACAAAGTTCCTTTATAATTAATAATATTATTAGAAAATATTTCTTGACCAGAATAATGGCCTAAAATCCAGCATTCGGGGGTATATTTTTTGTACGCATTTTGCCTACGGCATTTTTTTGCAATCAAATCCCCCATGTGTTTCATTTAGAAAAATCAAATTATATAATGCTATATTTCGAATATGATAAATATGGGGGGAGAGGGCACCAAAATCTTAAGTGCTTTAAGCCCCTACAGGACTTAGTGCGGCCCTGGTTGCTTAAGGTGATCTACAATCCCTACGACATCCTGACGCTATGTGACGTCATCCCAATACCTGGCATGCAAAGTATTTTGACATTTTCTCTTAGAAAATTTTCTAATAATGGCTAAATTTTATTTTTCCCCATCAAGATAAAGTCGTTTACCAACTCGAATTTTGGACAGCCTTAACATTTCGCACAAGACATTTTGATTCACCCTCGTACATAACATTGGTCAGCAACTTCAGCAATCATCACAGAAAATCAGTTTGGTACCATAATCTTTTCCATTAGCAGTTTACAATCAGTTTTTCGATAAGGTCCCACTTCCGGTCAGCTAACAGACCCCATAACACGTCCCATTACGCAACACGTGACTTTCGAAATCCACCGAACATCTTCGTCAAGGGTCAAGGGTTCAAACAGCGGGCATGGACATGCGCCTGAGCTGCTCAATCCGCTCGAACTGCTGGCGTCTCTCCAGGGCAGCATCGGTGGCGCCACCAGCGGCAGCGGGTGCCCCAGACTGTCCACTGGCGAAATTGGGCCCCGAATTTCGGAGCATATTTTGCTGCCAGCTGGGGTTGGGGGACTGGGGTACGAGGGTAGAGCTGCACATATCGGGCCTACCTTCGTCATCGCTCATGCAACAAGAGTCCTCCTCATCCCAGTCTTTGGGTGTTGATGTCTTGTCTTTGTCCTTGTCCTTGTGGTCGTCAATCTCCAGGAGAACCATCGAGTCTTTTGGGGCCTCAGCCGGTGTGTCTGGGGCCAGTAGACTTTCCATGTCGAACTGTCGTCTCCTGGAGACCACCAGGTTGGTTGGTGCCCGAACGATGGTTGTGCTGTCTGGTTTTTCGGCCCATGGTCTTCCCGGGGGCGGGGGTGGGCTGGAGCTGTCCTCGTCATCAGGAACAGCCAGGCCCATGTGTTTCCTAACTCTGCGTTGGGCCTTCCTGCGCCTAAAATCGCCCTTCTTGAAGTCCTCAATGTTTGCTGGGTGGATGGCCCAGTAGTGACCTTTGCCATTTGCGCTTCGACCTGCCTTCACGAAACAGTCATTGAGGGACAAGTTGTGCCTGATGCTGTTGCGCCAACCAGGGCCCCTGCTGCGAAAGTAGGCGTAGTTGTCCAGGATGTACTGGTAGATGTCGCTCAGCACCAACTTCTTGTCTGGAGAGCTGAGGATGGCCATGCCGATAAGCCCAATGTAGCTATGCTGGGGTTTGGGCTCCTCCTGCACCCTGTACCCCCTGGGGTCGAACTTGTAGGGCGAAAGGGCAGCGAAGGCCCCAACGTCGTGCGGGCCCGACAGGCCCTGATGCGGCGGAGGTCCGTAGGGAGACGCGGACAGGAAGTGCGATGCCAGCGCCGGATGTGCATACCGGAAACGGTCGGCATAGGATGCGTAATTGTACAACTGGAGGCGGTAGTGCTCCAGGGCGGCCTGGGTCAGGTTGGGGTTGAGGGTCATGTAGGCCGCCGCGGCGCAGTTGGGGTCCGACAGCGACTTGAGGCTGTAGGGCACTAGGGCCGCGGCCGAGGAATCGTTGCTGCACATGGTGGGGATGCTAGGAGTGGGCGCTTCAGAGACCTTCCATGTCCTGGATGAGCACTGCGGCAAAGTGATTTGGGATGGTCAAGACGTGCAAACAGTTCAGAGATGTTCAGTGGTCCAAGGATCAAAGACGTGCAATTATCAAAATTCTGAGACGATCAATGGGCCAAAGATCAAATACGTTCAATGATCAGAAGTTTTCAGACGTTCAAAGGCCCAAAGTTTTCAGACGTTCAAAGGCCCAAAGTTTTCAGACGTTCAAAGGCCCAAAGTTTTCAGACGTTCAATGGTCAATGGCACAATGTTCTCAGACGTTCAATGGTTCAAAATTCTCAGACGTTCAATAGCCCAGATTTCAGACGTTCAATGGCCCAATGTTTTCAGACGTTCAATGGCCAATGGTCCAAAGTTTTCAGACGTTCAAGGACGCAAAGTTTTCAGACGTCCAATGGTCAAAACTTTTCAGAAGTCCAATTGTTCAAAGTTCGCAGACGTCCAATGGTAAAACGTTTTCAGACGGTCAACGGCTGATCTGAACTCAGCAGGCAGCTTATTATGTCCAAATATCAAACTGTCCAACTCTATCTGTTCACGAGTGGAACGTCAGCTTTGGACAAGCGACATGTTCAAATTCACTCCCACCTTGTCAGTCTTTCAGCGTGTTGCTCCAACGTTCCAGAAGTGCGCATCTGCGATGTTCCTTAGGGCAGAAATGTGCAATCTTCCAAAGGGCAGAGGTGCGATGTTCCAGAAACGTGCAACGTTCCAGAAAGCAAATGCGCAACGTTCCAAAAGTGCGCAACGTTCCAAAAGTGCGCAACGTTCCAAAAGTGCGCAACGTTCCAAAAGTGTGCAAAGTTCCAGATTTCAGTCTGAGCATGAATCACCGACACACCGGAAACGCGTTGTTGACCCTTGAAGCAGGGTTGTCAGTGTTCTCCAGAGGTTCCAACGTGGAGAGTTAGTTCTTGCCTCCCAATGATTCAACGCGCAGTCGACGAGTGTCCCACGTTGTTCACAATCGTGTTCTGAGTCCCTGGATTTCGAGTGTCACTCGAATCTCCCGTCAATGGCTCAGCAACCTCGGCGTCTCAAGTCATCCCCCTCGCTCTCTGATTGGTCCGCCCAGCGTACATAGTAATGAAGCGGTGTGGTTGGCCGCTCCAATCCGCCGTCTACCAATATTTGCGCAAAGTTTGCCAACCCGCCAGAATCGGATTACTCCATAGAGCACACCGTGTGCGGCTATAGAAACGCTGCCTGGAATGCGTTTGCCTACACAGGCCTAAACACAGACATGTGTACCCCCGTACCCAGCGGGTTGCCTCACCGGCGCATGCGCGAACTGCTTTTTTCGTCGATTTCTTCTTGCTCGTATGTCAGGAAGCCGAAATGGTGATTGGAGATGGTGGGTCGGGGTTGAGGGTCCCCTTCTGTTGGGTAAGAACCCCCAAATGATGGGTCGATGAGGTGTCTTAACAGTACCTAGGCAGGCAGTGCAATGATATAGGGGACGCTTAATTCCCTTACAATGTTGAAGAATAATTTTAGTTAATTTTTGGTAGCCTAGGTATCAATGTATTTTTATGGTGTAGGATTGGTATACGAAATTGACAACATTGTAAAACAGCCTATTGTGGTTTCTTTAAAATTTCATTATTGGTTGTTGAAAGATTTTCCTTTATATCCAAGTTATGTCCAATTTATCCAATGTCTATCGGATTTGGTATTGCAAATTCCATGACTTTTCCATGACTTAAAAAAGTGTTCAATGCTTCTTAGACTATGAGGTCGTTCAAGTTTAATGTCATGACTAAATAGCGATTATGTGTGGCGATATGATTATCGGCCAAAAACGCGCCGTATGCGAAACTTTTTTCGGAAATGGGTTACAAATGAAGAATTTAAACCCACATTCTTATTTTGTGAATCATTCAAAAGCCTAAAATTCCATGATAATGTTGTAAAGCTCATGACATTTCAATGACGCTGGTGTAAATTTCATGACTTTTCCATGACTTCCATGAACGGTACACGCTGTTTATATCCTTATATCCAACATAACCTAGGTTTCTAATGTGTACCTTTAAAATACCTGTAATAATCCCTATGAAACCTATGATAGGTATTTGAGGCCTGTTGAAACATCACTGATACCAAACAAAAAAAAGAAACCCTACCTATACCCCTTTCTCCACAAACAAACATAAGTAAATTAAAAGAAATGTGGGATAATAGATTGCACCAAATTTAAATTAAGGTCAGGATGTAAAAAAATTAGCGTTGTCAATAAAGGCGAGCTGTACGAAAACTGATTAGGATGACGGAAAATTAAATCAGTTGTTACGTAATAACACAACATCGGAATTAACCTAAATCGAATCGCATTCAGAATGCATGAAGGAATCTTATCCTAACGTCATTTGCTAATAAACTAAGCACTGGTTAAATTCTCGAGGGGATTTCCACATACGTACCCCTTAAGAGCGACTTACTGCTCATTTCTGAAAAGATTGCAGTAAGGATGACAAGTGTGACTTAAAGCCCTAATAAAGTTAAATAAAGCCCTCCATTGATTTATAAGAAAATAAATAAATATGGCAGAAATTCAAAAGGTCATTCGCAGGTGAGGAAAATTGACCTTCGAATGACCTTTCGCATTTTTGTCATCTTTATATATTTTTTAATAAATCGTCAGAGGACTAATTAACTAAAAAAGAGAACGATCCCTAGTAAATGACTTAATATTTATGGAGAAAAAATAAAATTTAGCCATTATTAGAACATTTTCAAAGAGAAAATGTCAAAGTAATTTTTTTTGCACGGCAGGTATAGGGGATGACGTCTCAACGTCAGGATGACGGAATTTCAACTCGAATTTTGGACACCCTTAAGTTGCACTTAAAGGAGTATGTTAACGCAGCTCATCGGTTATTATTAAGTTAGATATAGAAAAGGTCCCAGGGCTGCTCCACACACAGTTGTACTTACGATTGATGTCTTCGATCAGTCATCCCGATGAACAGGTCCACAAAGCTTCCAGAGGTAGATTGACCGCCTCAACCACCACCAGAGGGCCCACACTGAGCTGCAGTCACGCCAAACACGAGACCAACCGTGTCCTAGCGAACGCACGTGGATCGACCTGTTGTCAGGGTGCCCGAGCCTGACCGTTCCATGCAGGCTGTAGTTCACCTACCTAGGAGCCCTCATAAGGAGGACACCATACGTCCGGCGCCGAACCCGAAGCAACAATCTGAAGATGGCTGAAGCGGTCATTCTTCCAGAGGTCGCTGTCGTTGTCTCCGATAAGTGGGATGACCATCTATACTGAAATGATGGCATCATCTATGGGAGAAAAGAGGCTTTAGTAACCTTGGTATTACATGTACAGACAACTGACATGCCTCAAGGTCCACCTGAAACCTACCGTGTAAGGATGCTCACGTTGCAACTCGGTGTCTTCGATGCGCAATCCAGTCCATCATGCCCGAGGCGGGGTACTGAAGTCCCTGAACGCATCACCCGGGTAACCACATCATCATTTGGGTCCTGTAAAGAAAAATTAGTCATTAAAAATTGCTCCAGGTAAAACCTTCCATAACATGGTACAGCGAAACTACTTGGACACCTCTATAAGTCGGACACCCCATTATTTTAGGCAGTTTTCTCTGCACTGGAAGTGTGCCATAGAATTAACATTAGGGACACCACGTAATGCATATGTAATCTCCTTTACCACACTCCTATGGCAAGCACCTCAGTCATGTTGAAGAAATGTCTATGTGATCAAACAATTGGAACTGAGTTTTCAACCATGGCATTACAAAAAGCACATGAATCTCGTGAACCCTTATGTTTACTAAATGACATCCTTTTCTTCACTGCACTTCATTCAATTCAATTCAATTCCACTCAGTACCCTACAATCAGTAAATGAATACCATGTGGTAGGGGGGTGTAATCCATCAACC
>JAQGAF010001366.1:0-31785 GCA_034687865.1 Kryphioiulus occultus | reverse complement strand
GTCCCAAGGGGTGTTATTACTCGCCAAGGTGGGTTCCGACCGAACATCGCACCTCCACCATGTCAGGTTCGGGCCACGTCCCAAGGTTGGCCCGGCCTGTGCCTCCGCATTCCAATAGACTGATTCCACACGTTGTAATACGAATCGGGTTTATTCAAAACGTCCGTCAACGAAAACATACAAAAAGCGGCCACTCCCGGCTCCAACTGCGAGCCGTAGAAAAACAACTAAACAATCAACCCCAAGCAGGGAAAGGACCAATCGCGTCCAACTCCCCAGGATTGACTGCCCAAGCATAGGGCTGTCTCGCCCAGGTAAACTCCGTTTACCCCTGGCACCCAACTTGGGACAGCCCAAGCCCGGGTCAGTCAACATGATTACATAACCCAAACCCGTAACCCCAAAGGTCGCGTACCCCAACAAGAATGTTACCCAAGAATGCACTCCAAAAGGTCCAACCCAGGGCGCCAAGCCACAACCTGTGACAGAGCGCCCAGGGTCGACCTTGACACTGTTTACTTGTCATATTCTTCAACGTACCATATATATTGCCAGAATGTAATTCTTTCTGCGTTTGTATATAAACTGGCATTAAATGAGAAACAGTATATTTAATATACATTTCGAATTAAAGAAAGAGCTGGACAGGGTCGAAAGGATTAAACAGAACGCCTGCGTATAGTCCTAATAAATGATTGTGTTTAAATATTACAATTCCGTTAATTGGCATATTTAGAAGTGCTACGTGTTTATTATACGAGTAATAACTGTGCCATCAAATAAAAGGTTACATACAGTATGAGGGCTCACAGGAATTTGCGATTCCATTGGCTCCACTGAAAAATCCACAAATACTTTCGTGTTTCTCTTTTGTTTACTCGACTTACTAAAGTTTTTCTAATATATCGCCACTGTGTGGCGGGCATATACTTTTCTGAATTAATTACATTGCAAGAAGGAACTTTCATCAAGTCTGTAAAATTAGGTACCATTAGGCATGCTTTTATCGAATACGTACACGATTAAATAATACTCGGCACGCCAACATTTTAGTATAGCAAGCATTTTATTGTTATAAAAAACAAGCATTAAATTCAGTACATAACTGGACTAACATGGCTCAGTCTTAAAGATAATACGCTAATAAACGAGAAATATCGCTCGCGGAGACAAATCCATCGTTGACTTCATCACTCAATGATGAAATACAAATTCGCGTTTCAATATAGCGAGCATTTTTCTTTCGAAGTATTATTTAAGATTACAATTGATTTGGGCGCGTTTTTGTCATGTTCAAATAATACATGTACTGTACAATGGGCTACACCGTTGTGTGTAATTGTTATAAAGACCAGCCAGTGTGTTTACCTAGTAGATGCGATAATATTCGATCTTAGTGTTTTTTTAGTAAATATTATGGTGCTTATAATAAGGAAAATGACTGAGGTGATCATGAAACTTGAGAAAAATCAAACGAAATAGCTGTCTTGGTGTGTAGGTAGAAAAAGACTGGAGTTGATCACTTAATCTCTACTAAATATATACGTACTATAAATGGTATTAGAATGCTGCAAATTCTACTATTATAATTTCATACTCTCAGGCCACTGTCGGATTGGAAATTTATTAAGTAATTGCGCTTAATATTTTTACTGATAAAAAGCCAAATGTAACAAATAATGTACTATAAAACGCTTCACTTTTTCAAACCTAAAAAAACTGAAAACTACAATGCCAATCATGGAAACCCGCCTACTGTGTCTTTCTGTCTGGAATTACAATTGTTTTTTGTGATGAATTAAAACTAGTCAATAGCTATATAGGCATATGTTAAGAACATAGCTGGGCCGTGAATTACTTTACCAGGCTTTATGATCACGTTTGTTATCGATATCAAATTATATAGCCGCGCTTGAATCCCATTTCATTTGCCTATACAGTGTACATGTATATATTTTAAAACACGGTGTACTCGTATGTTCCTTGACCTTTAGATTCATAATTTTTAATTAGTGAAACCAAAATGCACCCTCCTATAGGAAATGGACACGCCTGATGTTAGTGATAGTCTCTATACCTCAAGACTCGCCAATGGGTAGCCTTAGACAATATAACGCCAAAGACTTGAAAGGTTCAAGGTCATATTGACTTGTAGGCTATCAGACGTCCCTATTTTTTCTGGTGGTAGGTAACCGTGGGTTGTTGCATAATGTGTCCGGTACGATAATTTTGACTATCTTAGCTGCATGACAAAGAAACTTTGCTTACAGGAAAGGACATTGTCTTCAGTGTTAACCTTAACTTTAAATAGGCGATGTTAGCCAATCACTGAATGAGTTCTTGAACTTTCAGTCAAGAATGGTAGACCATATTTGATGGCACCGTTCGACATACCGTAATTCATCAGATATACATACTAGCTGTACGATTCGAGAATGTTTACGGTAAGACAAATGACTGTTTCTTTTCTTCGAGCTGCACCACAATGTCATACATACTGTATAGCCTTAGCTAAATCTCAACACTGTCTTTAGAAAATCGAACTCTTTAATCTTCTGTTTGTGTGCTTGGTGAATGGCCCAAATGTACTACATGGGAGAAAATTGAAGGATTCAAGTACTGACAAATGAAATGATCGAGTTAATTCATGGTAAGCGAGCCAATCATTTTCTTTCCAAATCGATCTGCTAAGCATTGGGAAACAACATTAAAGCCGTCATCTACAATTTAAAATTGGACGAAAAGGTGACCTTGGCAGCACAATATGGCAAAGTAAAATTTTAGGTGTAGTTTTCAGGTGTGCAAATCGCATCATCTCTCCTGTCCCAGCTGCTATGCAATTCTTTGTTTCACTTTGAAAATTTCTACTCCCTTTTCCCCCTTAAATATAATTTACTGTACATGTACGTGTCATTTATTCCTTTTGCTCATGTGTACGCAATTTTCAGCGACGTGATTGAATTATGAGTTTATCTAAGGAAAGTTTTAATATTCTTTTACAGTATGTGCAATCAACCGGTAAATGGACTTGAGTAATGAATTCCCACGCTTTAGTAAAACCTGAAGGATTTTAACAGAACTTGAAAATGTTGAAGTGTAGCCTGAACCCGCTATGCACAGGTGATCTTGCTGTCAAGCAGTCCTAATTGTTAAGTTTGTTAATTTGAGATTAAAATGGGCCTTGAGGTCAAAACGAATGAAAATATCCATTGACTTCACGTGGAACTTGACAGTTTTTGAGTTTAGAAACTGCTGACTAAAGTCATTAAGTTGTCAAGTACACTGTAGTTAAATGTATGGCATGCAGAACCTCATGTACATGTAGTTATGCGATTTCACCCTTTTTACATTAATTGACCATTAAGTATTACTCTACTTAGTGTGGATTTGTCGCTGATATAAACTGCTACTGTTTTAAGGCAGGTTAACCAAAGTCGGAAACTTGCGCAACCTTTAATTATAGAGTACTGTTATTTACGGCCTGTTAACACCATGCTTCAGTAACGTTGTTTGCTATATTATGCACTCCGTCGTTAAAATAAGCAAAACCAAAAAGTGAGTTAAGAATTACTGTACCTAATCTACGAAAATCAAATGTGCTTCTGTAGAATGGATTTGATATTATTTCAGTCAATTGCCTGATGGTAATGCATCAACCATCAGTAGTGAGATGTTATAGTTATGTACATAATATTTTTAAACAAAAACATCAAACTTAGACATTCTAGACACAAACTTCGTTGAGCGTCATTACGGGGAGTGAACTGTTTAAAAAGGTCACGCCTTGACTCGTCCCACGTAAGCTTTTTATACATTTAATGAAAATTAATAAGTTCAGAATAAATTGGAAACAAAATAGGAAAAAAATGACAGATAACAATTAACGAGTCTATACGTACACTTGCTATTAAATGGACGATATTTGGTAGAAAGCTGCTTTGCTTTTGTCTCTACATATGGCAGCTTTCACGCTAACGCATTCTTTAGCGATCCTACATAATTATATACATACACATCGTGTATCAAGTATTGATAATATAGTTCATGCAAAATAAAAAAGCTTAGGTCAGGAAAAGAGAAATTTAAAATTGACACTATTAGGCAACTTTATGATTTTTGTGTCCTCCATAAAGGGGCTTATGGTACAAGCTCTTTGAAACAAATGCAAAGGTCATGCTCATTACAGACGCGAATTACAAGTTCACGACATTTCCAAAAAAAAAAAAAATATTGATAATGATAATAATAATAAAAACCCAGTGTTCGACTGCAATTGTTTCCGAGAATGTTTAAAAACATGTTGGGTTTTGTATGTACATATACATCGAAATATCCTAGTGATAACCGACGTTGATTATACCACTCGAATCAATTGAAATTTATATAATAACTGATCTTACTTAGTGGAATTATAGGTATAGGTAGTTATAGCTGCCATTGACCATTTTGCATAATCAGAAATTTAATAATTTATTTCTTTGGATTCAGAATTGAGGAATTAAGCGAGTCACATTTTCTAATGTCAGACCATCCTCAGATCAAGACATTTTTTTACAATTCTCTAACCATTTTAGTCACAAAATTTGTGAAGAGTGCTGTGAAGTTCTGAAGCCTTAGACCAAGTTAGATGAAACGAGCACTATATTGAAAAGTTTATGGAAGCCAATTTTTCCATTTTTAAAATGTAAGTGCTTTTTTAATATAAAATTTTTGATTAGCAAAATGCGATTAAAATCAAGTTCACGGACAAGTGAAAGTTCGGTCAACTGGGGGGACATTATCCATCTCAGAGGTGTTTTTGGATAAGAACTCGTGACTTTGCGAATTTCGTAGTTTGATTTTACTATTTTAAAGCCATGTGTTCGGAGCAAAATTACACGGTGTCCAGCAGTTTGAGAACGAGTTCACGTCGAAAGATTATCACAGTCGTTTGGATTGCAACCCTTTGTAGAAATGAATAAAAATGTTTTCTCCAATTGCGTGAAAACCCTGTAAACAATCCACTAGACGTAAGGCTAAGGTCTAAATATCGCCAGATTTGACCGGTTGCTTTCTTATGCTCAGGAGTTGAACGGATCAATACTGTTGACTTGACTGTTGACTTGGGGATTGCTACAGGTATTTGATCAATACTATTTTTAATATTATTCAACAACTAGCCATTATTTTTTAGCTTGAAATATTCAATAATTTATAACATTGTTAGTCGGCATTAGAAGTACGCGTAGACTTGGCTGTGTTTGCTAATTTGTTTTTCCTAACGTGACCTAACCTGACCTAACTAAACTAAATCTAACCTAACTTATAACAAATAGGCCTAGGTTAGGCAAGGTTAGGTTAAGTCAAATTAGGACATGTAAAATTGGATTTGCGAGTTGCCCCGCCAAGCCTATGAGCGGTTAGGAGTAGTAAAGAGTGGTAAAGAGTAGTACTACATTGCCATTAAACAGTGTGGGAAATTTGAAAATATTAGATTATATTGTGTTTTATATTACACGTATTTTTAATAGTGAATTGCATTTGCCTTGCGTTTTATTGTTAGGTTATGGTTACATTGGCTTAACTGATCATAGTTTTTAACAGACTGCGGCTATTCTTGAGGAAAAGAACCGAGAATACTTTTTCCTCGACATCCCTCTCTTTCATCGCAAATAACGAAGACTGAAAAATTGAAATAAAAGTTATTTCAATTTTTTGTCGTATTTTGGTTTCTGCACATTTGGAAAAAAACATATAAAAGAATGAATCCCAATTCCGTTTCTTATGTTCTAAATGCAATGCATGAATTGCTCTTGGCTGTGAAATGCACTACAGCAAGAACTGAGTTTTGATATTCGCAATAGTGCAAGTACGCAATTTTGAAAATTTTTCGACACCATCTATACCCTAAAGACATGTGGAGAACAACCGGGCAAATCTAATATTTATAACTTCGCAAATGCCATTTCAAGTCACGTGTTCTTTGGTATGGCAGAATCTATCTTTCATGACAGACAGCTATATCGAACGGTAAAGGTTGGCGGACATTTTGAAATAGGAAATGGCCGCCATGTCGATTAGTTTGTTCAAAGGCATGTTTCATCGATACTGCGTGTTGCAAGGATTAAGGGCGAGGGCAATTGCATTGAGCCTGAAATTAATGAAGGCTTAAATGTAATAATCATACAAAGGGTCCATGGTTTAATGGAATAATTAGAAACCGGCAAATTGAAATCGAAAACACTGAATTAGGAATGAACAAACAATACGGAAGGGCGCCTTGCGTCCTCGCGCATGCGCACTTCAACGGTGATGTTAAAATGTCTTAGACTAACACTTGAGTTTGGTGTTACAGACTAAACAAGGCACAGAATGATCAGTTCACATTTAGAAATGGAAATCAATAATGTGGCGTGTTTGGACACGATCCTGGCAAAATTGTCTAGATCTGTCTCGTAGACTGCCCAAGGAGTTTGGTCACAAACGGATCACAATCAGGATACAGTATATGGATAGGGGAGGGAGCTATAGCATGAACTTGTTTATGGTATATTTGCAGCACATTTTCAGTTCTAGGAGAAAAGTATCTAAAATTAACTCTTACACAACTAACTTTTAATAAGCCTGCTCATTATTTCAAAATCTGTTTTTAAATCAATATAATACATGACCATTAAAGTTAAGATTCGGTCATTATTATTACCCTGAAGAAACATTTTTGTTTAATTACTAAATTTGTCTGCTATGCTATATTTCAGTATGTAAAGTTAACCACTGCAAATACGCCCTAAACGTCTTGTCAGATTCTTCCATTTTGTTGTAACAGTCTTACAGTAAGAATTAATAAATATCTCTTATGGCAAGACAAAGCCGTACAGCTTAGACTAAAATATTGACAATGCCAGCGATGAAAGGGGATCCACGTATGACGTCAATAGCTTAACCTAAGGATGAGGATGTAACACAAATGGTTGACTATTGTCATTGTGCCATTGTGGATGAGGAGAATATGGAGGATAAGCCTTTGTTGATATTAACATAACCGAATTCGGATTTGGATTTAAACAAAACATGGTGTGTAACTCGTGGCACAGCATCAGATTTACTCATAAGATATTGACATGCTTCAATAATTTTTTTTAATTGACTGAGAATGTCTAGAGAATGGATCTTTGACAATCCAGAAAATGACGTATAATTCATAATGATAAATCAGAGGTAAATTTTATATATAATTGCATATGACACGAATAAACATTTCCTCATATGTGGATCAACCCTACCTGTGACACTTCGTAGGAATTAGCAAATTTTTTTCTAACAAACATTCATACCACTTGACGTATGGACTCTTGTTTTTTTCACTCTATTCGGTCACACTGTTTTAAAATAATTGCAAGATGTTCGAGTCTGAGAAGATCGTTGTTCAAGCAAGGCAGAGGAAAGGGATCAAAAAAGGGCATGGTTGTAGACACAACAGTCACGTTCAAAACACACATACGTGTACATTTAGTTTTTTCTAATATCCCGTATATGCCGAATGGGGGGCGCTTTGTATGTGGGCGTCTCTTCTAATTGTGAAATATAATGCCATATTTCATCAGCCGTTAACATCCAAATGAACATTTCGGGAAAAAACAACTGTTAAAATCTTAGAAACCAACAGCGAGCAAATATGACAGCTGTCATGCAAACGTTTAAATACCCAGACTAGGTTGGCAAAGTTGTGACCTCATAAGAGTTTAGTTGAGTAAAACTATGATAAGTTTTCATAGCGCTACTATGTGACACCCAATTAAAAAATCCGCAAGTTTTCTCCAATTCATACTACATGTAGTTTTGATTAATTGACGACTATTTCGTCTGATTTGTCAAAAAACTCATTAAATAATACCTGTCATGTTGGCAACTGTGGTGTCTAAGACAACTTTAGCCACATTATGGAAACTCACAGGCTGTCGGTCACTAAATTTTCATCAGTCCTCTTAATCCCCACATGAAACCTGCATGTTTGGAAACGAGTACTGGATCACAAATCAAGTTTGTAGAGACACCCACTACAGCTGCCACCTTTAATTGAAATTGACTTCATCATAAATTTACATATCAGAAATTAGAGAAAGGAAAAATGAAAATGAATAAATAGCACTGGTTTTGGACATCTGTAGAAAGAGGGAATGTGCACAAGTGGCTGCTAACTGTGGCACGGTGCATGTCGATGCTGTAGTTTTTGGTACATTTTAGTGAGCTTAAATGTGTAAAAAAGAGAGCGTTTTAAAAGTGGTTCTTGTGTATTTTAATGTGAACGCGTGTTTATAAATTTAATTTTTCGAAATAATTATATCTCTATGTTGACTAGAATGCAATTATATAATATATTACGTGAATTAAATTCGTTAGCAAAAATGGGAGGATGCACTCCTAATAGCAGCCTGTTATTCGTAACTGTGCATAAATGCTAGTTTGGAATTAATTACATATTAAAATTGAAAAGTCATTCGCGTCATATATATGAAGAAATGCAATTGAACTATGCCTACAACTGAGACTTAAATATCCTTTTAATAAATGAAATCTTGAATAACTGATATATGTATATACCTTATGTTTTACAGTTAAAGAGGAAATGGTCCATTTGCATTTTGTCGAGATTTAGGCCATTTCAGTGGCAGCCATGTCACTGGATGGCAACATATTCAGTTGATGTAATCAAGCGTAATTTTCAGTTAAGTTAACTGTTTGTTTTATTCCTGCAAATATTTGTCTGGATCATTTTCGATTATAGAATGAGATAATTCAGCAAGAATGGCTTGATTTAAAAAAGGCTGAATCCATAATTTCGCAGAACGTAATTACACACTTTAATATAAGGTTACCATTGGTTATTAGGCTTTCTGGTCATTCTTTGTGATTGTTAATGACGTCGCCATCCAGGTTGCCAACCAGGATGAAAAAACAAGGGTGCCACTGACAGATTAGCCAGAAAGTTTGGAAGGATTAATTATCGAAAAGTTTTCGTTTCCGGACATTTCCTCGAAAGCTTGGTATCTCCAGCGCATTCTGCTAAAATTTGCGTGGACTAGGATCTTAAATTTAATTTGTTTACGAGATATGCTCGTTTGAAAATCGTTTAATACACATTTAAAAGAACCGTGAATATGATACATGCACCGTTGGACTGGCTGTGTTAAGGAAGATGAAATCAAATAACGTTGAAAATTAGCAATTAGATGCGACACTCAGACTCCCCGCCGAAGTGACAGGTAATCGGTTGAATATTAAAAATAGTAAAAAATGTTTCCTAATGCCGTGCAGGTAACAGTAATTTCTCGACACATTACCACACATTATCACCGAAACAACAAGGTATAGAAACGCGAGCGAATTTGCTTCGGACTTGCTGTTGGGACCCTGATGCTAGAAAACGGTCGCCATTACTATTAGTCAGAAAACTATTAATCAGAAAACATCCTCTTCTAAAATTGTATCCTCATGTTCCTTACCTTGTATCTGGCTCCGTGAACCTAAGTATCGAAGTGGTGCCCAAGGATGCATCCAGCGTTTTTTTTGAAGCGAAGTAAACAATAGTATGGTGGTGTTCACATATAAGCCGTAGTCCAATATACACGTATATTTATGTATACTGTATATGCGTGTATAATACGGGTGTCGTGTAGAAATGACGTTCGGGGCGTTATGGAATGATTCCCTAGTGATGGTTTAGCACGATTGCATTGATGGAATACAAATTGAAGGATATCTGGTGTTAGAAATTCAAAGCAAAAAGGGAGCGATGATTTTGGGAATGATTGAAACTGTAAGGATAGAGGGTGGGGCATTCCGTGAAGAATTCGGTGGATTTTAAAACCTGTTGAGTCAGTTTTAAGGTGCCTTTTGATGGAGAAAGACGTGTTCCTTGTGTTTGGATTAGCCTAGGCGGAATAAGAAATGCTGGGGTTGTTTCGTTGGAGATTTTACATATAGTAGTTAAAAAAAGAACGAAAGGAAATCCAAAATGGCGATTGTGTGGTTGTGTCCTAGGTGTTCGTAAAAGAGGCGAGACGTGGTGTGGCTACGATCGCCGTCTATGATTTGTCGCCCTTCAGCGGCACAATGTCCTCGGCCAGAACGTCACTGATGTGCAGGTAAATAATCCAATACATGAGGTTGAAACAGACGAAACACACGGGGAACACAATGCGCGAGTATTTGTCGATGTCGCTGGGACTGATGCCGTATAGTTTGTTAGCATCCTTGTTCAGTCCTATGTCACCGTCCACCACTTCTTCCTTCATATAGGTGTGGTTCACTTCCCTCTCCCTATGTCTACCCTCTAACAACGTCACCGCTCCTTTGGCGTGCATCTTAGGATCGTTCATCTTAAATCGCACTTCCTGTAATTAGAAATAAGAAATCAATCAGCGATGCATTGAATTGGAAGGAGCAAAAAGAACGAGTGAATTGGTAAAACGACGACCATATGGTCCACGACTTCCGTTAAGATGGCGTTTACAAAAGTAAATACAGGTTGTTAGAAACGTGAAAAATTGTTACCAAACTTACACGCAGTCTTTCCATATTTTTAATTTTTGGACCGAATAGAAAAACTAGTTGTGGAAATTGACGCGGTACTGAATAGCCATACAGCTGCCTTACACCAGCATAGACTTTGTAAAAGTGTGCTTCTCCTAACGACTAGCAAACTGGAAGTGCTTGATTGCCCACGGTTATACATGGGGGTCTGAAGTCATGGTCGCAATTTTTTTTGGTTTCACGACTTCTATCGCCTTTTAATTTGGATGCATTGCCAATGCATGTGTTGATACACGTGTAAATTAATCTACGCTGTGTGCTGTTTTTTGGAAATAGGTTATTAGGGACATTTGCGTTTTCTGTCATGAGTACTCATTTGCATTATATCATGACAGAAAACCCAAATATCCCTAATAATCTATTTCCAAAAACAGCCCAGTTCGTAGATTAATTTACACGTGTATCAACACATGCATTGGCTATGCATCCAAATTAAAAGGCGATAGAACTCGTGAAACTAAACGAAAATATCTCTAATAACCTACTTGTTTACATTGTAGGTGAAGAAATGCTCAGTTTCCGAGATACAGGGTTTGGCTACTCATGTGTTCCTTGATCTGATACAAAGGTACATACACCTGTGTGCATGCGTATATTCGATATTCATGCACATATACGAGATAAGGTACCTGCAAAGTTATCTCGGAAACGGACCATTTCCGACCTAGGTTATTAGGGTCATACTTGTATTTGTTTGTTTTCATGAGTACTATCAACCTTATAATTTTGATAAAATTCCAACCATTGGTTTCGTGCCAATCCAAATGTGACTTAGGGGAAAGGACCACAGTATTTCGGAAATGGGAAGTTTTCAGATCTAAGTTATTAAAGGCATTTATGTTTGTTTTAATGAGTAATACTACCTATTTCATTTGTAAACATGACTACTGAAACACTCTGTATACAACTAAATAATAAAGTTGCATTTTTAGTTAGTTTCGGTTAGCTTAGAGTAAGTTAAGATAAACACAAAAAAATATAAAGAAAACATAATGAACGCAGGAGCAAGGAAGGTGTCATTCTTGTCTACTAACTAAGTAGGGTTGACCCGAACATTCTGTGCATGTATGTTGTGCATATTTGGAGTAAGGAATTTCAGATACGCATCATAGTATCTTGCTACGCATATTCCTCGTAACACATCATTAACGAACTGCCCTTTTAAAACTAAATACATGTATTTGCGAGAAAATGCCACCCACATGTGATAAATGATCCAAAAAAGTCGCCGCCATGAATTGTCATGATAAAACGGTCACGCTCTGCATGGTCACCTTCTTCTACGTACCCACATTGACACTTAGATCAGTGATTGCCTGACAGTTGTAACGCCGTTTGCGTGTTTTTGCTTTCGGGCACAAAGCTACAACAAACAAACAGCTATACTTAGTTTTTCTCTGGAAAAAACTAAACCTCACTTTTTCACAATCACTTCAAACCTATTCATTGCCAATAGATCACAATGATACAGTCTGAAAAGTGTCCACCGAATGTTGCCAATGATGGATTACATGGAAATCCTAGTAAAGATATGGTTGTTTGGTGAGAAAGCTTTTATAAAGTGTTTTGCAGGCATGACACTTTTATAGCCGTATATAGGACTCGATTTATTTTATTGACAACTTCAAAAAACTAGTGGAAATGACCGATGGGCTATCGTGTCATGGGAAACTCCTGGATGGCTTTGAAGCTTTTCAAATATAAACAGACGGGACACAACTTTCGGGTTTAGTAAACATGTAATCCCGTCTCCAAATGTGCACCTCCATATTTAAATGATTCAAACATCGTACAAGTGTTTGTTCCATGAAAAAATATTTTGCACTTCCACGTTATTACTCCATACCTTACAAGTTACAAGTACATTAAATCGAATTTTAAGAGTTACTAATTATAACAAATTGTTCGATATTTATTGGTGGAACACAATAATACAAGCCCATATTTTTACATTTCACACATGTGTAACCTGAACACTGATACTTGTACACATTTGTGGAATAGGGCCCTGATAATTGTTTGAAGCATCAGTGGCCGTCATCTTTTGGAGAGAGGGGGTTTGATCAAATGATGACGTGCACTGTATGATAACAGGGGGAAGTATATAACATTCATTTCGAAAAAAAAAAAACATTAAAACTTTTGTATGGATGAAAAATTTCATTCCTTTAAGGTTTTATTCATTTGCGTACGTTTGGGTCCAGGTGTATAAATAGGCTTCTCCTAAAGACTTGTAGGTTGGCAGTGATTGCCTGGCGATTAGATTAGGGGCAGCTAAAACGACCTTTATATTGTCAGGTTGCTGTATATTTAGCATATACAGGTTATATACCGTGTTATTAGAGATATGGCGATCGAGTTTGATGACAATAAGCAAACATCGCTCGAACTTTTGTGGGATTTTCTGGCGGTGTAATATTTCCGACTTCCGCCGTTGGAGGGCGCTGAGTTGCAAGATGGCATTGCATAGGAAGAATAAGTCAACAAACGCGAACTTTTGGACCGCCTTATGTGCGTATAATTCCAAGCCTCCGTCTAGTATTTCTTCGCTAATAATGAGTTATGTTTCCGTGCTGTGTACATTGCATTATCGTAGGTCTAATAAAGCTCGTTTTTTGCGATCATAATCAAGGGCGTCTAATCCCCCGCAGTAATGAACCTGGGGGACGCTACTATCCCATTCTCATTCCTTCTGTCTGAGCCTTCGTTCTCCCAGGAGTGGTTAATGCTAAATCAATGTTTTTCAATGCAAAAACCGTGTCGTGCATTAAATTCAAATGAAATATTTACAATAAGATGAGCGTTATCCTGCACCCCCACTTTATTTGTTCAAGTCGTCATCCAGGATCGTTATTATGACTCGGGGTTTTCTCTGTTCTTGGCAAATTAACTGTTCGTGAGTAAATACTCGCGTTTGCGGGGATGATAAACGACGCCAACTTAAATCGTCGAGGTTTTTATCTTTGTGCCACCATTTTGTTTCTCCGCTTGTTTTTGCTTTCTTTGTTCTGACTGGCTGCCTAAGCCACGCCAGCCTAGGCCAACGATTTGACGAATCGATTTAAAGTCACTTCATCGCTCAAAGCTAATCACTGAAACATCTGTTTTTATTGCACGGAGCGGCATTAAGAGCCTTTGCACGTAGCACTTTTCTTGGGATGAAGGAAAAAAAGAGCCCCGTTCTATTAATGACGTATTAAACCAGAAATTCAGAACGAAGGGAAACTCAATCTTTGCAATATTTCCACAGAGGAGACGTACGGCGTTCCATCACCTAGCAGTAGGCAGGTTCTAGGAACTGAAAAATACGCCTTTCTGAACAAATAACCACTCTGACATAAAGCGGGAATATAAATAAGACAACGAGACAGTCTCATTTTTCTGCATGCAGTATATGGCATGGCCATATTTTTTTCCCTAGCATATTCGTGTTTGAGGTAATAATGTATGGGTGGTTCACTTTGAAATGAAATAAATTGGTATGTTCTGCTTTTCGCGGAACTATTCAATATATCTACCACAATGCACGATTTCTAAAATCCAAACTACGGTAAACTTAAGTGTTTAACTCTCTGTTCCTTGCAGTAGTACATTTCACGTTTGTGACTTTTGTGTTTGACACTGGAATAAATTTAAGGAAAATTCAAAATGTTGTGGAACTATCGTTGAGGAAGTATTATCTTTATGCAATAAAACACGCGATGGTGTTTTTGAAAAGCATAAAACAATCTAGTATTTTTTTCGATAAATTTGAAATCTGAGTAATTTCATTGTGATCGCATATTTAGTCATCTCGAAATGCTTTTGGTGTAGAGTATTGTAATAGGCAGTTGGTTAAAACGTTATATCGGACTTCTTATTAATCAAATTGTAATCCTCGTATCAAAAATTATATTTGCTTTCATATACAGTAAATATACAACGAACAGTCTTAAAACGTAATGTATTCTATTGTGCGGATAGAAATGTCATGTGGTAGGGGGCGGAGTTCATATAACCAATTTATCGGGTGGTTATTCCTCGAATCGGTGGACATACAGTAGATTACGATTATCGTTCCAGTGAATTTTCGCAACATGTAGTTTGCGTCAGTCTTGCATGCAAGAAGATGGACCAATAGCATGAATGCGAAGGGTTCTTCTAACAATTTCTGAAAGATTCCCTCAACCTACATGTATTTAGTGTGGCCCGATGACATCGTCAGAAACCATGTAGCATACAGTGTTAATAATTTCATTAATTGTTATTAACTTTTGAAAAATGTCATTCATCGTTAAAATTGAATGTATATTAATGAGATGTTCATATTAGTTTTCAAAATTAGTTAATTTTATATATGAATAAGAAGAAATAACTTCAAATAATCTAAAGGGGTTACTTTCATATACATGTAGTCCCTGCCTTAATGACACCTGTGATAGGATTGGTTCACTGTAGTTAACACAAAAAATAAATAAATATAAGGACAAAACCCGACAGCAGGGCACACGTTAATTTGTCTTGGAAACGACTAGTTTATATACGGCATGTATAGCATAATATATAATTCATAGCTAAAACAGCTTAAATCATCTTCCATTTAGTTTTTAATGCTAAGCATTCCTTACCAATAAAAGTTCTGTACATATATTTTCATTAATAATGCGCAAACATAGCAGAAGAACGTTTTTAAATTTTCTGGAATGGATTTTATTACATGTCTTGTTATATTGTTCTAGAATCATGTGACTGACTCGAATCAACAATTGGACAGACCTGTTTGTACCGACACCACGCTTGATAGCACTCAAAATCCATTTGAAGGTACTGGACGAACTCGGGGATACTTTGCATGCTGTTAAGGTAATGACATTATCCAATTATTTATTGGCTTTGCAATTCTAACCGAAACTGAACGCAACCGGAAGTACATGTAACTCAACATAAATTTGTGACATAGCTATGGAAAAATGCATGGGTGCATATCTTTACTTTGAAGTTGCATATTTAACCGATATCCAATTATAATAAATTCAGTATTTCCACCTTGCCATAATCGATAATTCTAATGCATTCCACCATATTTTCCGGCAAAGTCGTTATTTGTAGGCAACATGCAGTCATTACCATATGTGAAATGTGAAAAAACATAAGCTAGCAGAAACTCACTTTTCTTGGGCTGGGTTAATGCTTAGGTTTATGAACAAGTTGTGACTTAAAGTTCGGTAGTACAGGTATTGCGTGCGTTTGCATTTAAATTTTGGTATTGAAGCTACGCAGGTCACTAAGGTCAGTACAATTGTGGCTTATTGCCACTGTTATAATTAGATTTATACGAAGATTGAATGTATCTGGGTGTTTTATTTACTCAAAAATTGCATTTACCATATTAGGAAAGCTAAGAATTGCATGTAAGTTCAACGTAGCAGCGTATAGCACGGGTTTTTAAGCACTTGGTTGTTAATATACAGCGTATCTTGTTGCTACATTGGGATATCTGAAAATTAACTTATTTCATTTTTATCATAACCGAATGGATTATAGTACTGCGGGGTTTTACCCCTTTCATGCTGTAATGCCCCCTTTTATTTTGTTTGATCTCCAGTTACGGTACATGTGTCATTCTTCTCGTAATATGATGAATTTGAATCATTCCATGATTCAGTGCAATCACACTTCGCTGCAGAGATGTCGCTCAATTGTTTCTATAAACCTGCTTGCCATTTGAAAAAAAAAATATTTATTTTCTCTTTACATCTTTCGCTTCCTTTTCTGTCTTGCCACGAGTCTCAAAGGAATAAGCAATGCATTATGGGGCATTTTGGTAAGCCACTTCAATGCGCGCCATAAAGCCATGGATGGAGCACTTTTCGTTGAGTTGGTAACCAAGTGCAAAAATACTGTTGCTTCATGCTGTTTAAGAAGGCAAACCTGCCCTATATGGAGTTGTAATATTTTTACAAAATTCTGAGGTCCAAGTCCTCGATAACGAGATAGCAAAAATCAACCAATACAATGATTCTTCTATTTAATTTTTGTAACATGTGTCAGTTTATGCAAAATTACTGCTATACATTTTAGAATGTTTTGTAGCACCCAGTAAATCTTCCTGGATTTCGATTGAAGGCAGAACGAAACCGTTTGCGATAGTATTGTGGAATAATTGCAAACATGATGCCTTCCTACTAAATTTCACTGAATTAATCGTCGAACATCTTGCAACATAAGTTTGAACAGGGTTTCAACAGAACCTGGGAACGTCATGGGGATTTTGAATTGTTTTTAAGTCAGGGGATTTCCTAACTTAAAGATAAATTAGTCCTGAAGGGTATTTCATATTATGGTGAAGTTTCCCGTTCCACAATGAAAAGAAAACCCCAATACGGCAGATCGGTTCCTTCTATCTGGTTTCATTAAAACATTATCGAAATTCAGGGGATTTTCAGGTAAAGTCGTGGGATTTTATGTTAGTAATGTTGTGGGAGGAACCCTGTTTACAACTACATGTATAACAAATTCTTAATAGTCATTTCAATCCATTAATGATGATATTCATGTACATGTATTTAGCAAGTTCTGGTTTTCCTTTTTCGCGATTAGGAATATTAAATTGCATTTCTTAATTCGCACTTTAGCAAGCTGTATTACTACAGTATGTATTATAAATGTATATTTACAGTATACTGTATATCTGAATTAAACATGTAATTGAATTGTACAAAAGGCCAGTGGCGATGAATTTACCTAGGAATTTATTCGGTTGACGCACGAGTTCGCCCTATTCAGCTAAATTATTCCTGATGTTGGGAGACCCGCTGCTCATTTACATGTTTTCTCCATCAACGAAATTCCCCAAGGAGGTGGCCGTCACCCAGCTGCTTTTATTATTTAGCCGCCTACAAGCCATATCGTTTGGCCCGCAACGGGTTATCAAATTTTACATAACCCTTTTTTAAGATACCGATGTACAGGCTGTAGTTTGCCAACGTTCCGGAAGTGACTTTCACCCCTTGGAGGTGGTGTTCAAAATTGCATGCTCCAACATTATTTGCATTATTATTTACTTGAACCAGACGTGACTTGACTGTTGCATGTTGCGTGTCTTGCAAGCGAGAGAATAAGTTGTCGCAAAAATAATTAATCGGGTGAGATGGACGCCATTTTCTGCAAAACGAAGAAGCACGAAGGTGTATACGAAACGTTGATATCGAAAAACAAACCAGATTTATTATGCACAGTACCGGTAGTTTTACACCAACTGTCAAAGAGATTGATTTGTCCTAATTGATATGTTGCATGGTTGTTATTGGAAATAAGAATTTTTATATCCACTGTAACACTCGTATGAGGAACGTAGGGGAAATTAATCAAGTTTTTGGCATCCATATATTGGACGTTACGAAGAAGTAATAAATGTTGATGCCCTTAATTAACAAATTTATTGGATAAACAATATAAAATCTCTATTTACCGGGAGCCTGGCTGAATGGGTCCAAGGATACATCGAAGGTTTATTTGATTTTAATTCTTCAACAGAAAGATAGTTTTATTTCATGATTAGTTTCTGTAGGAACTCGAGGAAATTCAAAGATCCTTGTTATTATGTTTATGGCATCCTTGAAATGACAGACCGTTGCTATACCAACAAATTAGTCATGATGACAGACGTTTAGGCTAGTTGGTATTATTGAAACAATCATTGACCTAGTATAATTTCAACTAACCTAATGGACCATTCTGGACGGCTGGCCTCAATCTTGCATTGTTGACAAACACCACGTCCCTGAATCTATCCCCCAATCAATCGAAGGCCGAAAACATGAAACAATTTGAATGTTGATTTGCCATTCATTTATTAAACTATTGTTTCTATTGGTAAACTTCAAGGCAAACTTCAAGGTATACCTGTATTACTCGGAGCGCTATTCATCTTGCTTGAATCATTTATTAAAACCCATGTGCTCATTTACGATGTTTTTTTTGGAATCGGAAAATGAGTTTGGATGTACATGTACAGTATATGTACATGAAAGTTTGCCATAATTTTCAGCACATCAAATAAAATTTTCGCTTAGCATTGAGGCAGTTTCAAACATTGGATATATTTTCCAGCCCCTTATTCATGTACCTCCTTGATCATCTTCTTCCAGTTTAATCTAAAAAGTGCCTTTGGATATCGCCTTGTCATTGGCCTTTTAAATATTCATCAAGAAAATGTATAAAAAATAGCCAACGAGTTTGTTTTCTGGAGGCGAATAATTTCTGTATGCAGATCGACCAATGACAATGTTGAATTAGAAGATTTACTAAGCCGTTTTCTCAGAACTTTCATGTCCTCCTCACGTGAGTTGTTGATGTTGATACTTTCTGCAGCGAGCAGTGTCGTTTGTTGTTGTCGGGTTGCTATTGTTCCCATTTAATTTCAATTACTGTAAGTTGGCAAATATGGTCGCCCACACAAACTTCTTAAAGATAAAGCTGAGTTATTATCTGTGGCTGCTCATTGCTAATTAAATGTGACATCCCATTTTTGATATCAAGATAAACAAATAGGTATTCCTTGAAGGAGTAATAAATCATTTGCTGCTACAAAATATGCACGACGTGAATTCGTGCCTTTATCGATTATGGAAAATCCGTGCTCGGAAGCTTAAGTTATTTTTCTTTTGTTTCAAATGAAGAAACGCAAATCCCCTATGCGATGTTGTCTATTTATATATTTAGAAACTACGAGCCCAATAAATCATTTAAAGCTAAGCCTCTCGCATTCCACTTCAAAATATTAAAGTATCGTGAAGGTACCTAGGAGGAATAAAATAGCTGTCTAGAAATTGCAATCAAAATGAGCTTTTCAATTACGCTATTTTCAAATTGGAAAATCATTTCACATTAATGTTATCTATTCAGTACGTTTTTATAAAATGTGCAGAGAATTTAATATAGAAACTTAATATTGGATATGATAGGTCATTAGGACTACTTAAGGTGATTTGTTGAACAATTAACTAATATTGGCGCTTAAGGACGTTTACACTATACAACACACTTCTTATAGAGCAAAGTTATACAACTTGTTTGAAAATGAAACCATAAAATTGTTATTTAACATATTGTTGTATTGATGACACGCGTATTCGAATCGGTGATACAAGCTTATAACAAGTTGTACAACTATGTTTTGCGATATAGTGTAAGCGCACCTTTAGACACATGATAATTTGTTTTATAGAGTAATCCGAACGTTCTTTAAATTAGTGTCAACCCTTATTAAATGAAAATATCTGTTTATATTTTCATTGGAATAAAAATGACGAAGCCATTACGAGTTATTGATTCGTTATACAGTACGTTTCTAAATTACACGCCTGGAACTATTCGTGTTTCCAGCTCATTTACATCGATGACAATCTCTGGGGAAATGAAATCGATATTTTTACTGGTGCTCCTAAAACAGGGACCGATTTTAGTTTTTCTCGAAATTGTGTTTTGTAATTAATTTTCAGTCATGGAATGCTCCCTCAATTGCTATGGCAGATGCATGAATGCGTGCAATCGTATACAAAAATTGACAAGCTGACTTCGAGGGAAGAGATGGGAATTAGACTTTACGGATTGTCCTTATGCAGATTTCACTCGTGATGTGAGATTGTGATCGGCTCCTCATTACTTTGAGTGGTGCGAAGAAGAAAAGATATGAAACCCTCTCCCAGAAAGCACAAGATTGGTAGTATTTTGAGAGAGAAAAAGTGCGTGGGCACGATATGTGTAGTACATTTTTCTTGTTAAGCTTATAGATATGCCGCACGATATTATGCATTACATTTAATGGATTTGAACAAAGAACTGACGAGCTAAAATGTATTTACATACAAAAGCCATCTGAAACGAGCTTCTGCAACGGCCATGATACCGTGCCTTTCACATCAACACAAAGACAATGCATGCACGTAACCCGTGTTGTCACCTAAAAAGCTTTTCTGATGAACGGCTGATAAAAAATGCTTTCATTTCATTGTTTCACGAAGAAGACTCCAGACTATTTCGCATTCGACTGAGTACAATATTCGGTTGAGTCTACTTTGCTGCTGCAGTTGTAAATGCATTCGGGCCTCTATCGAGGTTTCGACCCCAGATGCAAAATCGTCTACGGATATTGGTTACATTAATTTGCCACACTGAAAAATGGCAAAACGTGCGTACAGTAATGCCCATATTGCGTTCGAAGAAAAATTCTGAGCGAATATTTAGTAAACTTAATAATATTTTTGAAAGTTACTATAAAACAAACTTAATTTAGTGCGAATTGGGAACATCAGACTCTTGTAAAGTTCTGCAGGAGGACTAAGAAAAATGCTTGCTGGGTTCGTTTGTTGACAGATTTCATCTTACAAGCTCGAGATAAGAACGGAATCAAAATCTATGGAATGGTGAACCAGTTATGGTTAAATATTGGATTTATGGACATTGTGAAAGGGTATAATTTGTCTCAGTCCTGAGAGGGAGGGAAATAAAGAAAGCATGAAGGGTCATACGCCCTTATGGCTTAAAATGTAAGTCCTGAGTGTTGTCCAAAGCATTTAGATAACCTCATCTGGCCCTTTCTAAAGTGAAAATATATCGAAGCAGTAAAAAGTGTTTTAAATTGTCTGGAACTTACCCAGAAAGTGTGTGGAAAACCTGGAAAAGTCTCGGAAATGTATTTGAAGATTCGGCCAGTCACCCTGTTCATTGCCAGTGCCATAGTAACTGGCAACCATTATTAATTTACGTATCAAAGCTATGATGTGCATATACATGTACAGTAGTGGGCATTTTCAACATAATAGGTGTGTGTCGATATAAATTGCTGCCTTTATATCCTTAGATCAGCAACCACAGGCGTCTAATTATATGAAAGTGAGCTTAGTTTTCATATTCTGTCTTGGAAAACATGTGCCATTTCCCCTCGCTCCCTTTCACGTACATGTACCTTGTTCAAAAATAGCATTCGCCGCACGATAATGCTAAAGCCATGTAATGACAAACGTCGTGCTGGTTAAAGTACATCCCAAGAGAACCCTAAGAGAAGAAAATCGCCTGAAGCTACTTTTTGGCAAACAGACATTTCGTGTTAGCTAACTAATCACTTGATTTAATTAGGATTTGGGCAGTGCCCAAGCAGCAAGTTAGTAGAAATCATGCATTGCTCAGACTTAATCTCACTTTAACTGAAACATACTTTAACTCTGAAAAATCTTCAACCAACACAACTAGCTTACAGTAGTTTGCTTTCGAAATCGGCAACATTTATTGATAAAAAAGCATAATTGAGATGATGGGTGTATCATTTCTACGAATTGATTAGAACATTTAATCAGTGGTTCATTTAAATGAGTATTTTGGGAAACAAGGAGGGTTAATATACGTGATAATAACCACTCAAACAGTACATTAAATATTGTTTTTTATGATGTACTACTATATATCGGGTGTATTTTTCGATATTCAACAATGGAATTAATGTATTTCAGGTGTAGTAAAACTACTGTATTGACATATGATATTCCATAGTACTTACATTTGAGAGTAAGACGAACAGCAAGTCCATAACATTATTAATTTATCTAGTCATTAGTCAGTAGTCTAGTCTTAGTTTTATTGCCCGGAATGCTATCTTCACCATTAAACATATTTCCCAATTAATGACTTCAACCTATATGTATATCTTAAATGCTTAATGCTGACTAAATCATTACGATGCAATTCAATGTCACATTAATGGAATCCAGACTTCAGTGAGAGGATTGGTGTTATTAATAACTGGATTGCTTGAAAATACGAGATTGTCAACTAAAATAGCTACTGATTGTGAAATGTAACCAACAATAAAATGTTGCATTGAAAAATACAATATAATGATTTTCATTGGTATTATTGTTCACATTAAAAGCAAGTATTCTCGGAACCAATCAAAAAATCGTTCAACTAAACCTCTAAATCTAAAATGCTGTCAGTGTTTAATATTACAGCAAATTATTGAACGATTTTTCAAGTCCAAAGAGATAAATAAAAATGTGCATTCTCCTAAGTTAAAATAGTCAAAATAATCTCTTTTAATTACTGTATTGGTGTATAAGTTATCTCGATGAACGTTTATAACTGAACTGGACTGCAATTCATCTGCCCTAGCGTGCTATCATCTGAATGAAAACTGGTATCTAAAAATAACGACAATAATGATTCATGCAGTTAGAACTGCCTCAGTAACGAGCTGACCAGTTCATGGTCAGTGTGTGCCCATTTGTTTGCGTATCGCAGGACTACTGCATTTGTAAGTCTACTTCGTTTGCAGTATGATCATTAATAATGCAGACTTTTGGCACAGTGTTATCTCGTTAACAAAATCCTCATTCATGTCATGGAAATGCAGACTACACAGGAACGTGAAACGTGTCCAATTAGGGTTTTCATTTGCTAAAATGCATTTTTCATCATGATACCACTCCTTGATTTAAAATGTGCATGCACTGAAGTATAAGATAAAGTAGTCATATCTAATTATAGGTGGTTGAAGTTAAGAGCTTTCAAAAGCGTTTCTAAACAGAATGTGTTCGTGGTGAATTATGTAAAGAGTATGCAGTTGATAAATGAAAAAGTAAAAGCACGAAACTGCAGCATTTTAACAATTGTAAGCAAGAATAGCCATTTCAATTTAAATTGGTAATCGTGCCAAGTCAAAAGCATTTTGGTAATTATTTCAGCTAAACTCAGCTATGTAGTGCACATCTTTTTCGAGATTAAATAGCACAATTCAATGTCCACATGAAAATTGACGTAAAAAGATGCAAATAAAGTAATGCTCACAAATTCAACGGAAATCATTTCAATTAACAATGAATTTCCCATCATTACATTTTCTCTGAAGATGCATTAGATGCTTCTGAATGGGAACTTGCTTTTGATGTCAAATACTTAGTACCTTGTCTCTCCCATAATTGATTTCATTAGATGCATTATGTTCCATCCTTGCAAGGGGAGAGCATGCTAAGCAGACGCTTATATGGCGTAATGCTGGCTTTTGTTAATAAATGATGCTGACTTAGTAGGATCTATCAGTGCACATATTAGATTAAGATTATAATTTTGTTCCTTGATCATATAAACTGATGCGTAAACAAATGCGTTATTTTTGGATAAGAATATAATTTGACCCGCATCAATTATCATGCTTTGTAACGGTGTACCTATTTCTATTAGATTTGTATTGCCGTGTTTTCTTCTTGCAAAAATAATATCCTCATTAATCTCGCCCCACTTAGTTTAAGCTAGCCTTTTCGTTAGCTTAAATAGCCCATTCAGCTTTCGTTAGTTAATTGCATTTAATTCCAGAATTTTAAGTGTAATACAACTTCAAATAGCACTACTGCCATATTTTACCCATTTTTCCGATTTGAGAATAATAATATATAGTATTCTGTCCATCGTGCATGTATTTGGGGAATTCAATTTTCAGCCTTAGCTATTATCAATCTCGATTTCACCGACATGCATGAGGATGATCCAGCAATTTCTTTGTGAAAATGGCGAAAATTGTTCAATGATGGTTTACACCAGCAATTCCTTTTGTTGAGGGAAAGGTCGATCTTTCAGCCTTACAAATCGAAATGCGAGAAAATACAATTAATATAAAAAAGCTTCAGTGCTGCCATCAGCTTTCCAGACACAAGCTCCAAAGCACCCACACTCTCACTTAACTATTCTAGCATCTGGAGAGCGTCTTGACCTTTTTTCAGATAAAACGTACGTTCCTTACTTTTATTCTTTCTCGGTAATACAGATCTTCCCATTTTCAAGGATTTTTTATTGGCATTACTCTCTCCCCTTGGTGAAATATAAAGCGCACGAAAACAACACTTTCCTATTGTTGGCGAACGTGACGCGCATTTAAATGAATTCAACTACGGAAACTGAATTATTTTTGATGTCCAAAAATTAAATAAGACAAACGAGAGTCGAGTGAAGAAAGGTATTTTATTTTAGACGATACGTCCAGAATGTCGTAACGTTCTATCGAAAAAGCAGAAAACAACGTTTCTTCAAATCTTGAGACACTCTTAAGGACGTTACTAACGAAAATCTTATGAAAGGGAAAGGAATTAATATCGTATTTGTGCAAGCAAGAACATTACTTAGATTGAATTAGTTTAACAAATACATTTTGGGCTTCTTAAATAGTTTTAAGAATTCTTACTTTGACGAAAGGCAGATGCGTGTTTTAGCCCAAAAATAAATTCCAACAATCTTGGTAACTTTTATTTCTTTTAAGGTGGCCTATTTATTTTTTCAATGGAAAAAAATCATAGCCCAAAATCAATATTTAACGGTATATTTCGATAATCGTTTGGAAATGCTCTGTGCATAACGTTGTATAACGTTCATCTATTAAAAAAATGAATATCAGTTTACTTCGTATGTTTTCAGGAGGCATGTATTTGTATTTAATTTTTAATGTTACGTAAATATTGGATTAATTATTTTTAAAACCACACTGCGCCATATATCGTTAAAAATTGTTTTTAAAAACGCTAATGCGTGTGCCACATTTGAAAAATAATTTCTAAAAATGGATGCCGATAATCTCTTATTATTTTACATATTTAATAGAGCAACATACGGAATGTCCATGAAGAGGTTATTAATGCCGAAACACCTAAGGATATTTTCATTAATTAAAATGTATAGACCTGCATGTGAAGGACCTCCAGGAAAATTCCAGAACGGTTGCAAAATTCACTGTATTAAAGCTGAAAATTAATATTGCGTATACGTCTGTAATTAAAAATGTATATTACATGCATGCACATTTTATGATTAGGCTGCTTGATTCATCATTAATAAAATAGCGAGTAACTTTATCTAATCACTATATGGTGCATCGATAACAAAAGTATATACAGTATAGTAAATAGTAACGCTGATGCTAGATAAAATGAATTTTAGTTAGCTGGGCTTGTTAACGAGACTCGAGGCAATTGCATTTAATTTTATTTCGCACGAAACAGGCGTACATTCAATTCAATACCTTTCTTGACTGAGATCCAAAATTTTGAATTTGCAGCTGTGGAGTCAAATATGACCCCACACTATTTTTTAACACAAGTGATTTGAACATATTTATTGCCATGTAAGCGATATATTACACTTGTAACTTAGATGTTTTTTTCAAATGAACATTATAGATGCCATTTCGGAACAAATTAGAACAAAATGAAACAATAATTGAAAAACATTTTAACCAAAATTGTTTAAACATATAAACATTATACACAGATCTACTTCAACTACTCTGGTGAAATTTCACGCGATCCTGCTAATGATTCTGATGTCGTTTCTAGATCATGTGTGATATCCTCACATTCCTATTGGATTGCTGTAGTTACTGCTCATGACATATTCACTCATCTCTTAGTTTAGTGATTATAAAATGCACGAATATTCATTATGCTTATGATAATGACAGATATAAACTTCCCATGCAGATAGTGTCATATTTTCGTGGAAATGAATATTTTTGAACAAAAAATGTATATACATTTATGTCTGTGGGGTCAAATTTGATTCCTTAAGTGATAAAATGGTGAAACAATTAATTCAAATTGGCTAATTTCGCTGAGTTTCTCAGAAAACCTTTGGTATTATTTAAATGGCACACATTGAAAATATCATTGAATTTTTGTAAATTTTTATTGGTAAACAACCAGCGCTGTAGTCAGCCCTATCCCACACAGCCACTCGAGGGTTGAAGAAATGCCATTTGGTAGAGGGGTGTAATCCATCAACTCAATTCACCTCCAAAATGTATTTCTATGATAACATTTCGATTAAATGTTCAAATTGGATTCTAGGACATCACCAGTTTCTCACTACAACATGTAGGTTTTTATACAAAAAAAAACATGCCAAGTCTTGAAATTACTATTTCGAGCAGACAAAGATCTATATCGAAATGGTTGTTTCCTTAAATGTCACGGTTTATGCAGATGCATATACCTTGTCCATTCTGTTTGTCACCTAAATAACCGTTTTGCCGTTAAGACTTTCCTCCATTTTTTCTCATGGATGGTGGGGAGATGGCAGTTGCCATGGCAACCCCTCCGGCGCCTTAATCTGGCCTTTCTTGGACAGGAGATGTAAGAAGACAGGTGGCCGCCAACGTGAATCCTTAGTAAGCACTCTGGGTGCAATCGGGGCCTTGCTTTCAATTGAAAACCAGCTCGAATAAAGCATTTCATTGCTAGCTGACCTATAGAGGCAACTGGGCATCGTGCATGAAGGGATCTGCTTGATTATTTTATGTGGTCATTCGTACACGAAAAGACGGGACTTCATCTTGAAATTTCCAAACGATCACCCAGAGAACACTTGAGCCATTCGCGGACGTTGGCTCGCAAACCGTTGTCTTGTTTTACCTCTCGGTTCTAATTGGTTCCTTCACTTTTTAAAAGGTTCACCTTTGGCCATTCGGTTCAGCATTCGGTCACTCGCTCGATCATGGGCCTTCCATCTTCGCTGTTGATGATGGCAAATGATATCCCAATTTCACGGAGCTGGTTTAATGAATATTTAGCAGGGTGAACTTAAGAATCCAGTGAAATGAGTTTGACCCTGGGTTAATGGCGAATGCCCCACTTTGACACTTCATAACTAATGTTGCATGGAGAACCTTAATGCGATCGGGTGTTCTTTGACTATTATACATGTACGTGTTACTGATAACCAACTGCAATGTGGACAGCCTGGTACAGGGTGATTATAAAGGTTGTTTACAACTTTAAAAATTAATAACAGGACTTGTAATTGAAATAAAAAAACATGCTTTCTTTCATGTTATACCCCAACTCAACTTTTTTTGGGTTCAATCCACTTCGACATATGAGCGCCTTTGGTGGCAGGTACGACGTTTAATTGGAATTTCATTGGGGTGTTATGTCATGCAAGGAATATCTCAATGCACCACCACATTGAGCCTAGATTGTGAAAGATGTCTTGGACTCAACCTGGTCTCCTCGGTCCGCTGACATTACATCCTTGGATTTTTTGTGTGTGAGGGTATCCATGAATGGTATCCATGATATAATTTCCAGAATAAGCAATTCCATTGCCCCTGTTGACGGAGAAATGCTGTCTAGTTGAGTGGAGAGGGTTGCAATTCCGATTAAATGTAGTACCTACACCCAGAGCTGGTGTATCACATGAACCAAAGACTGTTCCTGAATTTCAGTTAGAAGCCCTGTTATTAATTTTGTAAGTTTTAAACAATCTTTATAAACACTAAGTATTACGGTCAGAATCAACGTCGATTTAGCACTAAGTATGGATTTTAAAGACGTCGGTTTCACACAACTGAGGGCCTTATTCTTCAAAAAAGCTACTTGAGCTAGTTCAGTTTCAACCGCTCAATTATTTGATGAGCATTAACGCAAGCCACCGTGAAACAAGTAAAAAAAGAATGAAAAAGCTTTCTGGATTTAAATTTTCCGGAAACCGAGGAAAACAACTTTGAACTATCCATCGCTCTCTACGCTCTTAATCTTGAGTGACTTCTTCTTTCATAAGCTACTTACAGAGTGAACAATTCCCATGTTGCTCAAGATTGTTTATACTTTAGTATCGACAGGGGACGTTAATGCACATGTACGTGCCTCATACGTTTTATCCCCGAACATATTCGTTGACGAACTATCGGTTAAATTAGCGTGAACACGACCAAAATAACATGCCCTAGGCCGCAAAATATTTAATAAGCCCTGTCCATTCAACTTCAGCAGACATCTCTATAATGCGATTTATTTGATACGCTCTTTGCACATGCACTATGCATTATAGAGAAAACTGCAGAATGGGTTTTGAATATGCCTGTATTCTGTAAACGTCAAAGTCTCAAAGAGCCAAATTATAGAACTCAAGAGAGTTTGGGTCGATATTATTGGAAAAATTTGTCAAAGTTCACATATATTATACTGTAGGTAATCGGATTAAACAATAGTAGTTTGAAAATTGGCCATACTGTATGTCGTATCTCTGACATCTTTTCCCTTCAAATTATAAAATCAAAAAAAAGTTTTAATCTTTTTACACTGGTTGTTGTTGCACCGTCATATTTATAAAACCGCAATAATTGAAGACCGTCAATTTACGTTAAGTGATGGGCATGTTAGACTTTCAAATGCCACCTTTTTAAGTTCAAAAGACGTGCTTAAAGTATGTATCAGGTTAAGAGTGCTAAATTTGACTTTGCCCTCCAATAGACATTTATGAACCAGATCACTTGTCTAGGTAACCTAGGTTATCTAGGTAAGCTTTTAAAATAATGGTGAATCTATAACTTAAAACAGTCAATGGCCACCCATAATAAGTATATTTCATAATATGAAGAATCCTAGCCAAGTTTTTAAAGGGATTACATGTATATTCTTATGCAGTAGTAGAGACAAGTAGTAAATCGGCTCTATAATGCCGATTAAGGACAAAGTGAAATTTTGCATTCTTAACCTGATTCGTACTATGCTATGAAGTAATTTAGATATCAAAATGTGAGTTCAACAGTGGAAAGGCTGGTAGAGCGAAGTGCGATATTTTGTTTAAAGTTGATTTCTGCTCGGTTGCACCATTATACGCCACATTTGATCCGTAATTAAAATGGTCTATGTAATGCAGAAAAAAGATAGTGTTTAGTATGGTTTACGGTTTTTTAGATGCATCGTCTTACAGAGATTTGCCTTTAACAAATAGTAATTTACTGTAGTAGTCTGATAAGGCATACATGAATGCTCTCAGTATTTCTGAAAGCATTTCGAAACCATTTCCATTACTTAACGCCTGATTTCAGATTTCTTTTCGAGAGTAGTTTGCCGAAGGATCGCATCGAGCATTTTTGAAGGCATTGTGGCAATCGAAAAACGTGGCCCCTTTTTGTGAAAGACTGAAATAAGCTGTAGGCTGCTACCTTGATTTCGAAAACAATGACGACCTCCAGAGGCTCTGCTTCAAATCTTTGACGAACTGCTGGGCTCGATGTATTTTCATCTGTGAATATTTCGCGAAATATCTTGAAGCAAATATGCGAACCTATTAAAATGATTTCGATCAGGAGCCAGTTGCATAAAAGCCCTTTTTTCCAGAGTGCAACTTCAGAAAAGTAGCTCTTTCGACCCAATAGTAACACTTTGAAAAGTGCCAGTTGAAAGTGCGTTGCATAAAGCATGTTTCACAGACGCTTTCAAAAGTATCACTTTCAGATTTTGGAAGTGTCACTTTACAATTTTAGAATGCACATTCGATTTTTTAAATAGGAAAACATGCCCGTTTCAATCCAAATGTGCGTGACCACATTCCCCCTTAATATCCTAATTTGCTAACTAACATACGAGTTGAGATTGTATGGAGTGGGCCTTAAAACTTATCGTGTAAGTAAAATCACAAAATTTTGATATTTCTTAGGACAATGAGTTACCAATATGGTTTAGAACAAAACTTACATAATACTTTTGGTGTTTTAAAATAATTACCAAAATCAATAATTGCGTGAAAATGTAATCTCATATGCAATAAAAGCAGCTAATGACGCAATTTTATTACAAAGTCATCCGTTTCCACATATAACGTAGGAGACGATGGCATGCATATGTTGCTCGTCACCTTCATTGAAAGTGGAACTTTTGCGAAAGTATATGTTTATGCAACTGACCGAAACTTTAGGTTCGAAAGTAGTGATTTCAAGCCTCGAACCTGTCACTTTTCAAAGTGGCACTTTCGACCATCGAAAGGGACAGTTTTATGCAACGCGCCTTCAAATCTAAAGTTCCCTTTTGGCCGGAAAGTAACACTTTCGAGGAATAGAGGGTTTTATGCAACTGGCTACAGAAGTATTCTCATGCATGGCCGAGTACAGTTATATTTAAGATGCAACCAGTATTTAGTCTCTCAGACCGACCTGTGGAAGAGGCAAACATGCTAGGCCATCTATAAACTCCGATTTCTGGAAGTACGCGCTTAATTCGTTTTATTGACAAGCACCATCGAGTGCATGGCACACTAATCGCGATTTACTCCAACGTACACTGTGTTAGGGGGACGTGAAATACCCTGTCGCGTGGGTAATCCCTCTAAGAAGAGTTATCATCTAAGGAAAATATTTGGTTGGCAATCGTTTTCCGTTTAAGCCGATTACGTCGCCGGGCATCTAAATATACAGCCAATGACGCCATCTGGTTCTGTTCAATTAACCTATAACACCACGGCCAATTAATTGACATCGGGTCGGGGAACTTGACACTTTCGCATTTTTTTTCCATGGCCCTGCTTTTGCTTTTGCCTCCTTAAAAACGCGAGGGGTCCTGGGTAGAAGCTTAGGGCCTGATTAGTCTGCTTCGCAATTTGTTCAACGGTGCCCGCCAATTTCGTGAACGACAGACGCAGTAAACTGCTTGCTAGTGTGTGCTTGCGGTTTATCGATAATGACATCTTCCTCGGAGGACTGCCATGGCAGATGAAATGACGAAACGCGCATGACATTTGCATTCCCGCCTCTGCATGCGTGGGAGGTTGTTGCAACAAAGGTCCTCCGTCTACCATTCGAACCCCTTTTCTATGTTTATTGATAGCCGGTGCCAAACAGAATTGAAAAGTACGAGAAAAAAAGGATTTCGGTGGAGCTTCCTGGGCGTAACTATATAAGTATTACCGATGAGGGCTGCTGGGCCCTACAGGGTGATTCCATATACGGGAGATTCCGCTTAATGTCATCACATTGAGCCCGGACTTTTTGATAACAATAGCCGAACGATTCTAATAGTCGAATGACAAGAAAACGCGGTCATTCTTTATGTTCAAATCGTATGTACATATCCATATTGTCTCATAATAATTAACTCTACAAAGCCTTTTACAGCTAAAAACCCACTGATTTTGGTTTGCTTATCATTTTTTGTAGATATTATACATGTTAATGTATACAACATACGTACTGTAATGGTATTCTTAGTGATTCTTTTATCTGATCATGTTTTAGTGATTTCTCAACTAAGATGCTTATTTCATATTCGTCACCTTAACAATTATTTTCATCCATCAGACAGGGGGCAGCTATCGAAATATTCTCGTCAATCAATGCCGTATATACGCAGAATTTTATTTCGGGGGGTGCTGAACCACATCTCCTATGAAAAAATATTCTGAATTTTTTTGTGTAGAGAA